>PPKI02000070.1:0-60666 GCA_003707645.2 Ogataea trehalophila
TTATGACATTGATATTGTTGTGGCTTATTTTATAAATACCACAAATTTGAATCAATTACAGAGAATCTCACTCTGAATAAAAGTGAGGTTCTGACAAAGAGTAAATAGAAATATATATAGTAAGAATGTAGAGTGTCGACGAGGCTGTCGGCAACTCGAGAGTATTTCCTAATTTAGTAATCTCAAAACAAACATATTAATAAGGAAGGCGCCGCACCGTTAGAAGGTCGGCGTCGCATTAAGAGGACGAAGTATTATCTCTGGGGGTGGAATCCTTACATTCCTTGAAAGGGTTCGATAGTTATTTAAAACTGAATGAGTAATAAATTGATATTCTCTTTGATGCCCTTTCTTATAATCGATAGGAAAGGAATCTGACTAAACATATGGGAAATACACAACTATATATAGTAAAAATCATAAAGGGACAATTCAACAGACGGAAGTTAAAACAAAGAGATAAGAAATGTAACAATAGATAAAGGATAAGATAAGGGATAAGAAATGGAACAATAGATAAGGGATAAGATAAGGGATAAGAAATGGGATAATAGATAAGGGATAAAAAGGGACAGTTAGTTAACTGTAGTAGGGATGAGAATGTAGGATGGATATCTTACATTCCTTGCTGTAATGGCATTTGTCGGAAGCGGTTGAAGCTCGCTAAGTCCTTGCTTGTGCTACTGCTTACGGTTCGACGTGTCCGGTTCGATTCCTGCGATAGATGCGCACAGCCACGAGTAATCTGGTTGATTTTATTATCTTGTGCGTGTCAGCAATATAACAGTGCCTCCACTGAAGGGTAGAAATACAGCACAGTACACTGTCCGTGGGAAGGCGAATCCGGATAGCACGTCTCTGGTTTCCTTTAATTGGGATGAAGCAGTTGTCTTGTAGGACGTATTGATTGTTACCGATGCACTACAAATAAACTTTATTTTTTAAATTTTGAACAAGCAAAGAACGGAATGAATAAATTAGTTACACATTAACGATAGTAATAAATTGGTCGGATAAAGAAAGACATCCAAGCTACACTAAAACTAAATCTAAACTCTTTCGATGACAATAGCAGAAGCTCCACCACCACCGTTACAGATAGCAGCACATCCAATCTTACCTGATTCTTGCTCTAGAACTGATGACAAGGTAGCAACAATTCTAGCACCTGAGCAACCTAATGGATGACCAATAGCAACAGCACCACCATAAACGTTAACCTTAGCTGGATCCAATTTCAGAATCTTGGTGTTAGCTAAACCAACAACAGAGAAGGCTTCGTTGAATTCAAAGAAGTCAACTTGGTCAATTGAAATACCAGCGTGCTTTAAAGCCTTTGGAACAGCCAATGATGGAGCGGTGGTGAAATCAACTGGAGCGTGAGCAGCATCACCCCAACCGATAATTCTGGCAATTGGCTTTAAACCTAATTCTTTAACCTTCTTCTCAGACATTAACACAACAGCAGCACCACCATCGTTAATTGGTGAAGCGTTTGGAGCAGTAACGGTACCATTTTCCTTTTGGAAAACAGTTCTAGCAGATCTTAACTTGGCTTCGTTTAACTTGGAAGATTCTTCATCAACTTCAACAACAACATCTGGCTTACCTCTGAAACCCTTAATTGTGATTGGAGCAATTTCAGCCTTGAATTTGCCATCAGCATGAGCTTTTTGTGCCTTTAGATACGAAGAAACCGCAAAGTCATCTTGTTGCTCTCTTGATAATTCGTGGTCAGCAGCACACTTTTCAGCGGCAACACCCATAGCCTTACCATCGTAAGCATCATTTAAACCATCCTTAGAGATACCGTCAACGATAGAGTTATCACCAAATCTTAAACCACCTCTAGCAGCTGGAACGTAATATGGTGTGTTAGTCATGGATTCAGCACCACCGGCAACAATAATGTCACCACAACCGGTTAAGATGTGTTGGGCACCAAGTATGATAGCCTTCATACCAGAGGCACAAACTTTGTTGATAGTAGTAGCTGGAGTATCTTCGCCTAAACCAGCTTTTAAAGCAACTTGTCTAGCTGGAGCTTGGCCAACATTAGCTTGTAAAACGTTACCGAAAAAGATTTCTTCAACGTCAGTTGGCTTGATTTCTGGAATTTTGGCTAAGGCAGCCTTGACAGCATGGGCACCAAGGTCAACGTAGTTTAATGATTGTAAAGCTCCTTGGAAAGAACCAATTGGAGTTCTAGCAGCTGAGACAATGTAGACGTATTCTTTGGACATGTTGTATTGGTGTATGTAGTTTAATGGCTAGCAAAAAATTGTAGGAAGAAGGTTAATTCCCTGAGGGAAAAAGTGGAGAAAGGGAAAAGGAAACAGGTTGAAATATATATATAGAAATGGATCTTGAACAACCACTTGCTATACGAGGTGTTGTCGCGTTCGTTTAGCCAAAGAAAAAGAAAACCGTCTGATTAGAAAACTAAACGGGGAACTAACGATTCTTTTAAAGGCTGTGCCATTTTGCTTACCCTTACAGTTCATCTCTAATTATAAGTATCAAAGAAACGAAGATGGTATAGACGCCCAACGCCCAACCAAGCCAAAATATATGCTTAATCAAAAGTAACTTTATATATAAATCCAATCAGAGTAGCTGATCAAAATATTACCCATCAATATCCATTTCATCCTCATCAAACTGTGCTTCCAATTTCAAATTTTGTTCGTTCTGGAATGCTTTCAACTGATCAATTGTCCAAACAGAGATACCATTTTCTTGATCCTTGATGTTAATCGGTTGTGCTAGTGTTCTTAAAAATTTTTTGGCACTAGCAATAGCCATATCAGTTGATAAGTTAGTATCGGCATCGGATAATGCTTGTGCAATCCATTTCGGCAATTGTCCTTTTTTTCTTGAAAATCTACGGTCTGCTAAAACCATAACACCGTAATCATCTTTACCCCTTAAAACTCTACCCAAACATTGAGCTGCATGTCTCATTGCATCGAACGATAAGAAATCGTTTTCTCTAATTTGATAATGATCTCTTAAAAATTCTAACCTAGCTTTCAAAATTCTCGATTCTGTATATTGGAATGGAATACCGATCATTAAAACCGTTCTACCATAATGATGATCAAAATCAATACCTTCTGAAACCTTACCTCTCGCAACGGATAACAAAACAGCACCACGCCCATTTGAACAGGCCTTTCTATAAGTTTCTAATGCCAATGACGTTTCTTGTGCATCAGGGGTTTCCACTAAAATCAACTTGTACTTCCAAACCTCATCCAAAATACCCATATTTTGCCACATCGAAATAATACTCTCCATATATAGATATGATGGGAAGAAAACAACTAACCCATCAGGCGTGATTTTAGAAAACTCAATCAATAAAGTACCATAGTTTCTAACAACACTTGGATCATTTCTAATTTCAAACCTCGATGAAATAGCAACTTGATCAGAACCCTTCGTGACAACCATTGGTAAGAATGAACGACGATCTAAAGTCATTGCATAAGACTCTTGAACAACAGTTTCAAAACTCAACATTCTTGGATACATATCCAACGGTGAGATAGTACCAGAGGTGATAATAACAGATGAGAATCTTTCAAATATAGGTTTCATTGCAATCGATGCATCAAGACACGTGAATCTTAATATTGGATTTGGAACAGTAGCATTTTCAGTTTCATAAGGCTCTAAAATCAACATAAACCCTTGTTCATATGTAGACACTAAGGTAGCAAAAGTGGCAATATCTTTCAATGCCGTAAATTCTTCAATCTCAGCAACTTCCAACGTTCTTACCAACAATGATAATCTTTCAGATGCAAATCTTAACGGTTTTCTGTCAATATATGTCAATTGTTTAAGATGCTGTAAAAATGACGTTGGAGTTTCTGAGATAACATGCAATACCTTCATCCTTGTTTTTAAATATTCAATAAATCTCTTCAAGAATGAAATAAAATGTTCAGCTCTTCTAATACTTCCAGGGATGGCTTCATTCAACACATCCTTAGACAATACCGGATTTGACATGAATGAATCACTATCTCTATTTGCTATTTCTGATTCTCTTAAACCTTCCACTAGTTTTTCATATTCATCTTGTAATTTTCGACTATCTGTTTTCTTAACTTCATCAACTCTTCGACCCAAGCTGTTGGCACCTTTAGTAGCCCTTTTCAACACGTCATCGTTTAAGTCCAAGGACAATGATTCAATACAAACGTTATCGATATTGTGAGCCTCATCGAATATAATAATACTGTCCTTTGATAATTCTTTGGAAACTCTATCTGCAATTTTTGGATCCAATAAATAATGGTATGAATAAATGATAATATTACAAAATGGCATCATTCGTCTCACTGTGAAATAAGGGCAAGTCCCCTCACTCTTACAATAATTGATCAACTGTTCAAATGAGTACACCCCCGGAGGCACTAAATTATGAGGATCTTTTTCGTAAAGTTTTTCATGGAAAGAACATAGTTCTTCAATATTTGGAGTGGCACCTGTATCTTCTCCGTTGCTGTTTTTAATATTTCCTTCTTCAATTCTTGATTTCAATTGCCCATTTGTCATTCTTCTACATTTTTCATCAACAACTATACCTTTTCTTTCCTTTGATGCAACTGGATGCAAGCATAAATTTTTTCTACTCGTCAATCCTAAACCTCTGAAATCTTCAACGTAACCCAGTTCTTTCGATCTATATTCCATTAACTTGTGTAATTCGATTAATGCTTTTTCAATTTCTGACATGGTACGTGAACAATAAACAATCTTGCGGTGTTCTGGATAGTGCATTTGATAAGCCACAGTTAAAGAAAGCAAAGAAATGGTCTTACCTGTTCCTGAAGGCATTTCTAGTATACAATTCCCACCAACATCCAATGTACGTTTTATATCTGACATATAAGCATATTGTTCAGGGTATATACGTGGGTATGGAAACAAAACTGGTAGATCATCAATGTAAAATCTATGGTGTAGGGGCAATTTTTCATTGAAAAATTAAAGTACTGTTAGTATGGAAAAACATGACTAGTTAAAAGCGTTTATTCAATATCTAATACTCACTTCATCTTAGTTACTTGATTATGGAGTTAAATGCTTGCCAATAACGGATGGAAACAACTCAGGTTATACAGATCAACCAGGTTTAAGCCATTACCAATCACTAACTTAATATTGATTTGCTATACTTTTTCAAACCTATTGACAAAAACTAGGAAACGGACCGAATGAAATCAAACGTACACGACCTTTGATAACAACTTTCCGCTTTGCTTTACCCTTCTTTTCTATTCTTTCTACTCTCATCAACGATTGATTTCGATTAATAATAATAATTATAATAATAATACAGTCGGTGAAATATACAAGTGCAACAATAGTTTCTATATAATTATGCCTCAACAACTTTCAACTCTCCGATTTCAATCTGTTTGTCAGCATCGATATAAGAATCACACATGCACCAAACGCACAACTTGTGATCACCAACTTCGGGAATGACGAATTCAAGTTTAACCTGTTGTGATTCTTTATTAATAACCAGCTTCTTGATAGAGTATAACTGCTTGGTATCTGGATTACCAACTACAATCCACCAATTCTCTAATTTTGTAAATGGGAATCTAGAACAGGAAACAAACAAATCTTCAACTTCTTCGTCTCTTTCAATGCTAATAACAATCTCTTTAGGCTGATTAACAACAATAGGTGTTGATAAGTCCAATTCGTAAGCTAATTCCAAATTTGGATACTTGTTAACAAACTCAGCCACTTTAACAAGTTGTTGTTCGTTTAATGAACTCATTATATAATCTCTTTCGTCATCTTCCAATGCCATGATATCGTAAACGGTCTCAACTTTATTCTTCAGACATTTGGAGATGACCTCATTGTCAAAAAATGGAATTTGCTTCAATGTATTATCAGTATCCCATAAAGATTGGACCACCATCTGTGCTAAATCCATTGCGCTCATTGCATTCAAATTACCCTCACTTGATAATATATCAACGATTGCATACAACAAGTTGATGATCTTTGACAAAATAATGTTTAGATCAGTTGCTAAATCAGGTGGTAAATTTAGTCTGGAGAAATGTGCTTGTAATAAAACAAATGATTTGAAAGATGGCGATTCATATTTTGGGGGAGATGATGATTTGATCGGTAATCTGTTATAAATTTTAGTCAAAATTTCTTTTTCATCTTTTCTGATAGGAATAGATTCAAACTCATAAGCCGATGTGACAACCTCCAATAACTTTCTCAATCTGGTCTTGTTGTTCAGCGATAAGGTAAAAGTTTGCATTGAAATAAATGAAATGTTATAATATGCCGAAATCATACATCCATTCAATGGGCTGATTTCAACCTTATCTTCTTCTTCATCACCTTCAGCTTGTTCGTCTTCATCTTCATCATCATCAATATTCATTTCAATAATCTTACCATCCGACAAATCTTTCAATGTTAATTCAACTAGTTCGGATAGATACTCCGATAATCCGACACTAGAAACTTCCCTAACACCATAGTACGTCGGATTCATTTGTAATCTTCGGTAGAAGTAGGAGTAAGTCAACCAATCAACACAATCTTGTCTGTTTTTGATTAACTGGGTGCTAATCTCATTAACGAAACAATCATGTAAAAAATAATTCAAATGAGATTCAATTGGTAGAGACTCACCCAGGAATTTCTTATAGTAGTTCAATTTAGACATATTTGTTAAAATCAATGCCTTCGCAGTTTCGCTGTTTTCCAATCTTGACAAGCCAACCATTTCTAGTAATTCATTGACTGAGTAATCAACAAATCTGTGATCTTTACCATCGTACTCTTGTGTACTTAAAATAATTACAAAATTGGCAGCTGGACACCAGTAACAGGTTTCTTTGGTAGCCAATAAACAAGATAACGCACCTGCATTAAACAGCTTTTCAACTATGTTCTTATCTGAAACAGTCATGTTTTTATAATAGTAACCAATACCAAATTTCAAAGATTCCTTTAGGGATACATCTGTAATCTTTTTCAAATAAGGTTCAATTGATTCTGACTCTGTTCTTAACCAACTTAAATCATCCTTGCTCAAAAACTTGATAAATTCCTTTGATATATCAACACAGTGTCGTCTGGATGGAACAAAAACAACAGACTTCTCTTCACCTCTATCTTCGTCTAATTCATTGATTGCATTATAACTTGGTTTCAACATTGATATGATTAATGATGGATTATGGTCAATCTCAAAATGATTGAATTTAACAACCAATGGATACTCTCTTTCTTTGGAATTGAAGTTGAAGTTATACTGCTTGGGGACACCTAACCATTCTCCCAGATCTTTACTATTTGACAATGATGAGCCTAGGGCAACAAATCTGATTTGTTTTTCTAAGTTGATGGAAACAAATCTCATTCTACTTAAAACCACTTCATAAATCGAACCCTGATACCCATTACCAACAGTATGACAGTCATCTGCAATTATCAAACTGATGGATTGAACATTTTTTCTTTGCTGCCAACGCCTTGAAATTAAGTCGAATTGTTCAGGAGTGGATAGAATCAAATGGCCAGAACCTAATAGTTTTAGATCTGCCGCCAGTTCACCAGTCAACTTGTTGATAACTTTACCACCAGCTAATTTACTGAGTCTCTTTTTCCAATTTTTGTAAACTGAATCAACTTGTTCTTGTGTTGAAATCAAATACAATGCTCTACCTTTGCCTTTCTTCCAATGGTTGAATAGAGATAACTCTGCAATTGTGGTTTTACCATTACCCTTAGAACAGCAACCTAGTATGTTTTCCTCACTGTTATAAACAGAATCAAAGACTTGTGATTGGAATCTATTAAAAGTTTCAAAACCGATCGCGTTTTCAAATTCTTCAATGCCCAACTCTGATATAGAAATTGGCTGTAGATTCAACAATGCTGTTGCAGCAGGGAACTTTTTTGGGACAGTTAAGTTGGTTAGCATTACTGGAATACGAGCCTCACAATGTAGCCATCTATCACTAATTAATGAGACAAAGTAATTTGGCTGAACCGTATCAAACAAAGGAACTGTAAAGTCAACAATGTGTGGTTCATTGATATATTCTTTTTTAACAAGCAAGGTGCTCGAGTACAAGATCTTTTCGGAATCACAATCTTCAGCTAGTAAAGTGAACGATTGACTGTAGCCATGAATTTCAACATCCCATTTCCAATGAGGAAGAATCTCCAATTCAACCCTGAGTAAAGTCGATGTAATTGGCTGGATATTGGATTCAATTGAAAGCTTAGGGAATTTTTGTAATAAGTCAAATCCTGATCTACCGTATTTCTCAGATTTGAAAGCTTGTGCAACTTCATACTCATTGGTTAATTCTAAATAATGCTTCCATGGTATCATTGATCTTTCAGTTATTTGGATGACTTCTGACGGAACGTTGTTAAATTGTCTTAATGGAGAGTTACTTAGCCATAAACGTCTTTCAATCATTTTACAAAGATCAATTAAAAGCTTTGATAACCTTGACCATTTCTTTTTCATTGCAATTTCCAACATTGCTCTGAACAATCTGCCAGCTGATTGAATGATGTAAATCATATCTGACATCAATGCAAATCCATCTAGTTTCAATTTGGAAATATAGGCTTGTAGTAGAATATTGATTTTGGCAATTGGATCATCGTTAGATTCATTAATTGGTATTGGAGCTTTTTCCATTAGTTTAGTTAACTCTAATTTCTCTTCTTGTCTCACAGGAACGTATTTAAATTCTTCACTTGTTGAAAAAATTCTGAAAATATCAATTTCGTTCATAAATGGTTTCAATTGTCTATCGTAGTTCTTCATACTTTTGTAAGAAATATAGTAATAAGATGCAATTTTACCTAGATCAGTTGGCACAATGGTATTGTTTTCAAAACTATATTTAATCAACCCATTTTTATTTAAGGCCGAAAGTGCAGAATGGGACAAATCTTTTCTTCTTTCATATAATTCAGAGTCAGCATCATAATCAGGTCCAATATGGTATAAGCTTCTTGATCTTAACATTCTAACAAACAAATACGTGTAACTCATCCAATCAATACAATCGTCCAAATTTTTGATAGTGCCCAAAACAATCTCAGCATTGATATTATCAGCTAACTTGGAGAACAATTGTGATTCGATTGGTAACTGTTGGTTTAAGATAGCCAAGTAATATTTAACTTCGTCTTTTGCTGTAATAATAATACCCTCACCATGAGTGTCATATCTAGGTCTACCAGCTCTACCCAACATTTGTAGAATATCTTGAGGAGATAATTCAACCCAACAACCTTTCTCTGGAGAGTAAACGTTAGTACCTTTAATAATAACAGTATGGGCAGGTAAGTTGACACCCCAAGCTAAAGTTGCAGTCGAAACTAAAACCCTTAAGTAACCTTGTGCAAATAAATCTTCAGATGTGGATCTATCTTTTTTGTTCATACCAGCATGGTGGATACCAAAACCCATCGGCAAGACTTGCTTTAAGCCATCGCTTTTGCAATCATCACTTTCTGACTTCAAAATTTCTCTTGTGCCCGTAGTTAGTTTGATTATATCGTTTAGCTTTTCATTTTCAATCAATTTGTCAACAATCCATTTAGCGGTTTTTTCGGTTTCTTTCCTCGAATGAACAAAAATGATAAGTTGATGACCTTTGCTGACATTCTCAATGACCTTTTCGTAACAAATTTCATTCATTGCTTGGAATCTTTTCAATGACTTTTTCTCAGTGATCCCAATAAATTGTTGAGCTAATGGGCATGGTCTGTAAGTGGCATCAAAATAGAATAACCCTTTAGAATTGTCAACTCTTAAGAATTTGGCAACATCTTTATAGTTTGGTAAAGTGGCTGATAAACCAACCAATCTAACTGGAGTATCGTTGTTGTTATCATCATCATTTTTTAATGTTCTAGCAACGATACTTTCAAGAACAGGACCTCTTTCATCATGTAACAAATGAATTTCATCAATGATAATCAATTTAACTAGATTGACATAGGAAACGTCACTCATTTTTCTTGTAATAACATCCCATTTTTCGGGAGTAGTAACGATAATTTGAGTGGATGCAATTTGATGCTTTGTTAAATTAGAATCACCTGTTAATTCGTTGACAGTGATACCAAATTGGTTTAGTCTTCTTTGAAATTCTCTAACTTGTTCTTGAACTAAAGCTTTCAAGGGAGCAATATACACAATCTTGAAGTCGTTTAGTTGTAAATTTCCATTACCATCCATGAAATTGGAGATCGCTCTCAAAACAGTCAACATGGCAACGTTGGTCTTACCAGCACCAGTAGGAGCACACATTAGGATATTTTCATCGTCCAAAAATGCAGTTGGATAAACTTTCGATTGAATTCTATTTAAAGTTTTGGTTTCACTTGAAGGGAAAACCGTTTGTGCCCAATCGGGAAGTTCTTTAATTTCAACTAGTCGTTCATCATCTTCTAATTCAGGCTGCTTTGGTGGAGGAATATGAATTTCTTCCCAACTTTTTCTAGTTCTTTTGAAGGAACCTTGTGGCAATTGGAATCTGGTTGTTGTCATTAAACGTGAACCTTTGTCAAATACTAGATTATCCAAATCCACAACTCTAGGATACTCTATGTCCGGTTTGCTTATCTTTTTCTTGTTTGTTTCTGAAAGTCTTTGAACCTTGTTTGGAGTTTCATCATCATCTTCATGTTTTCTGATACCTCTGTATTCGTCCACAAGATCATCCAATCCATGGGTACAGATCTCATTGAAGATTGATTCTTTATCGGTTAAAGTTTCTGATAGTTTAATACCATAATAAATCTTTTTGTAGTTTAGTATTATGACTTGGATCAATTCATTGCTCTCAAATCCAAACAGTTCAAGTAGACTATTCTCAAATGTTCTGACATCTATTGAAGAAATGCACACTTTTTCAAGTAGGTTGTATATCTTGGAAGAAAGCTCTGAATGTTTATAAGAGTCTAAATCTTTTAATTCTGAAGCCAATTGTCTAGCTATCCATAGCCTATCAACGGATTTAATATCAATCTTATATCTTTCAGAATCATTGATATCATTAGTTAATTTTAAAATTTCATCTTGATCTTCTAATACGTTGCTACGATCATCAGTATTAACTTGTTCTTGTTCTTCTTGTTCCTCTTGTTCTTCTTCCTCTTGGTCATCGTCATCCTCTTCGCTTTCTTCATCTTCAGAATCAATCACTATTCCCATTCCTTCTTCATCATTATCTGATTCATTATCGCCTATGTTAATTTTGTAATCTGTAATTTCATTTGTTAACTGTAATATCTCTTTGAATGATTCATTATCCAATTTACCATCTAAAGTTTCTTCTAGCTTAGATTTTTTTGATAAGTCATTTAAAGATTCATTTTTCAAAATTTCAATTAGGATATCAGCAAGCGACCTAATGATCTCGTTTGGGACATCGCTATCCAGTTGTCTCAAACACCAATCTAGAATTAAATTATAAAGTTGTAAGTTTTCATCTGTTGTTGGTGTATAGTTCAAGTCTTCTATACTTGCTGAATCTAACAGTGTTGTTCCAGATCTAGACGATGCCGATTTCTTTAACTTTTTTTTTTCTTTCTGGCTATTCAAATCCTCTAACTCTTTCTTAATTCTCTCTTTGTCTTGATTGTCATTTTCATTCACTTTGACAAGCCCTGAGCCTAAATCTTTAATGGATATTTTACCTATTAAACTTTGAGGCGTAGTTACTATATTGCTGTTGTTGTCCAGTTTGTCATCCACAAACCTTTTATCAGTCCTAAGGACTTTATTTGACATTTCATCGTACTTGTACTGGTTCGAATTATTTCCCGACATGGCTAAAAGGTTCGATTTTAAATAAAAACCGGAATGGTAGAGCGGTTCTATGTGTAATGGATTATTTAAAGGGATGAATAAAAGTGAAGTTTTAGTGTATCTAAAAACCCACTTTGTCTAGTTAAAAAGGTGTAATGATCCGTACATATTTCTAGTACAAAAGAATTTTTGAAGCTTAGGATGTTTCCTATTCTACACAACCTTGCACCAAATATGTAAATAATGACCTACTCCGACAGACGCAAAAATAACCTAAAACTAAAAAGCCATCTCAGTCTAGTCGATCGACTTAAAAAAAGTTTTCCCGACTTTCTCCGCACTGCTCCACCACACCTCCACTTCCTTGCCCCACCTCACCCGAACTTCTCCCTCTCTCGCCAACTCCTCCTCACACCACACCACAGACCTCATAAACCTACTCTGCTCCGCGCAAGGAAATATGCAGACCGAAAGTTCAATTTGCACCAGCGATTTATTTTTATCGCTCTCTCTATCAATTTGTATTCTCCTCCAGCCAGGTCACTTAATCCTTGTCCTTTATGTCCTATATTTTGATACAAGGTCAAATCTCAGATTAAGATATTAAAACCAAGTTTAATCAATTGACATTTGGTTATATATATTATTCACATTTGTTCATAATGTTAAGACTAGCTTCATCTTCAAGACAAGCAACTAGGGTCGTCCCTAGATTCGCTAGGTCTTTAGCTTCTCAAGCTTCTGATGTATGTATAACCACTAACATGCCAGTATAATTCTGTCCTCATTACACCACCAATCCTTCTAAACTTCATTGGTCATTCAATACTGAATATCCGCCGATATACTAAACTAAACACCTGATACAATTGCATATCGAATTAGTCTTTGCCATAATCACAAAAAATAAGTTAATCGGACTTTGAAACAGAGGACAACATGGTGATAAGGAAGAATGCCCAAGATTTTGTACTAACACTTTTTTTTCTGAAAACTAATAACAGATCATTACCATTGATTTACCAGAAACTTCATTTGAAACTTACAATCTGGAAGCTCCTGAATTGACTTTCCAAACGAAGAAATCAACCTTATTACAAATGTACAAAGATATGATTATTATCAGAAGAATGGAAATGGCTTCTGATGCCTTGTACAAAGCTAAGAAAATTAGAGGTTTCTGCCACTTGTCGGTTGGTCAAGAAGCCATTGCTGTCGGTATTGAAAATGCCATCACACCTGAAGATGATATTATTACTTCCTACAGATGTCACGGTTTCACCTACATGAGAGGTTCCCCAGTTAAGGCTGTTTTAGGTGAATTGATGGGTAAGAGATGTGGTGTTGCTTACGGTAAGGGTGGTTCCATGCACATGTTCACTAATGGTTTCTATGGTGGTAACGGTATTGTCGGTGCTCAAGTCCCAGTTGGTGCTGGTTTAGCATTTGCTCATCAGTACAGAAACAAAGCTAACTGTACTTTCGCATTATATGGTGATGGTGCTTCTAATCAAGGTCAAGTTTTTGAATCTTTCAACATGGCCAAATTATGGAACTTACCATGTATCTTTGCCTGTGAAAACAACAAGTACGGTATGGGTACATCTGCTTCAAGATCTTCTGCAATGACCGAATACTACAAGAGAGGTCAATACATCCCAGGTTTAAAGGTCAACGGTATGGATATTTTAGCTGTTTACCAAGCTTCCAAGTTTGCTAAGGATTGGTGTGCTTCAGGTAACGGTCCACTAGTTTTAGAATACGAAACTTATAGATACGGTGGTCACTCCATGTCTGATCCAGGTACTACTTACAGAACCAGAGAAGAAGTTCAAAACATGAGATCAAGAAACGATCCAATTGCTGGTTTGAAGGCTCACTTATTAGAGTTTGAAATTGCCACTGAAGAAGAAATTAAGGCCTTTGACAAGGAAGCTAGATCCTACGTCGATGAACAAGTTAAGGAAGCTGAAGCTTCTCCACCACCTGAAGCTAAAATGGATATTTTATTCGAAGATGTCTACGTTCCAGGCTCTGAAATCCCTGTTTTGAGAGGTAGATTAAGAGACGATTCTTGGTCATTTGCCAAGAAGGGTTTCGCTTACAAATAAAGTAACTAATACAATCATCAGGTTCAAAGTATGATAAAAGAAAAAGATCAAAAAAACAAAAGTTGATACAAAAAGCTTTAATATAGAACTAGTTTTATATACTCGTGTGTTTTTTTGTCTATCCTAACTTTTCTTTTATCTTTATTATACCAACAGACCGATTGAATTTTCTTATGCTTCTTTGTTATAGTACAATCTATATATATATTATTACCAGTTTTCATTTGTTACTATTATTATGATTAAAAGTTTTTTATTTTGCTTATTGTAACAGTACCAACGGGCCAGATTTTAAGGTTAGTTTTCAGAAGGAGATAAGAAAATTCAAAAAGTTGATGTAAAAACAAAAATCGTGATATATGAAAAAGTAAAACAGTACATAACGTACACAAACAAGGTAACAAAAAAATAATAATAGCTAAATCGCTATTCAAACGGCAACTTCCATGTAATCTGGATCATCCTTATGCTTGTTGTACTCATCGCTATCAACGGTCTTATAGGTGATGACTTCATCATAATCATCGTCAACAGCTTCTTCTTGGTTGTCGACAACTTCAGTGAAGATCGGCTTGGTGGATTTAGGTTGACCTTCAATAGAATCTTCATCTAATTCAGCAGAGTCTGTTGATTTAACAGGTAAAGCAGCAGCAACAATATTTGCACCGTTTGTTTCAGATTCAACAACAGCAGTTTCGGCAGTCGGTTCAACATCATCTTTCACTGCAACTTTGCTAGTGTCAACGCCAACAGCTTCATCTTCACCAGCTGTAGTTGGAGGAGTTGAGACTTCGGTGGTAACCTCTTTTGATTCAGCAGTGGCTGGTGGTTCAACAACAGGAGTAGTTTCCTTCGCCGAAGGAGATTTTTTGAATGGAGAAGCAGATTCGTCAGTCTTGGAACTAGCAGTGGCAGCAGCAGCAGCAGCGGCAGCAGTAGTTGATGAACCGGCCTTTAAGGAATTAGACCTAGATCTAGACTTTGATCTCAGTTTTCTGGTGATCGAATTGGATCTAGTGATGGAGTTGGATCTACCACCTGAAGCCTTTGGATCGTACATTGGCGACTTGGCAGTTAACGAATTGGATCTTGATTTAGCCTTTTCTTGATATTCCTTCAGTTGTTCAGATAATGGTCTGTTCATTTTTGAAAGTTCTTCTTCACTCAGGTGCTTCATGATACTATCAACCATGGATGGCTTTCTTTGAAGTGAATGGCCTGAAGGAACAATAGCAGCAACAGCAAATTCAGAATTATCAGCGCCCTCTTCTTCAGCCGGTTGAGAATACAACGGATCATTAACATCGTGTTCTTCTTCAGTTTCATGGATTGGTGCAGATAGATCCGCTGGAGTAGATGGTGGCTCTAAAGACTCAACAGGTGGTGAAACATCAACCGATTTGGAGACAGCTGGGGCATCAACAGTTGATGATAACAGAGATGAGTAAGTTTGACTTCCTGATTTTGATATCGGTTTAATAGTGTGATCAGCGGATTTCGATAGTAAGCCACCAGTGGTAGAACCAGCAGAACCAGTAGTTGATGATGTAGCGACACCGATAGCAGCAGCCCCAACACCGGTAACAGCTGCAGCAGCAGCCAGTTCTTTAGCCAGTCTTTCCTTATCAGCTTTCAGTGCTTTCAGTGCTTCAAGTTCCTTAATTTCTTCCTCTAATCTCTTGGCCTCTTCTTCCTGTTCTTGCTTCTTGATAACAGCAAGTCTTTCAGCTTCGGCTTTTTCCTTCAATTTTTTTTCTTCAGCCTCTTCCTTTTCTTTAGCCAGCCTTTCTTCTTCAGCAATCTTTTCTAATCTTGCTTTTTCTTCAGCTTCCTCCTTCTCCTTAGCTAGTCTAGCTTCTTCTTCCTCCTTTTCTAAAGCAATTCTCTTTCTTTCTTCTTCAGCTTCAATTCTGATTCTTTCTTGTTCTTGAGCCGCTTCGACTCTCATTCTAGTCAGTTCAGCTTGCCAGTCTTGAGCAGCTTGTTCGGCCTGAGAACGTTTGGCCACTAGAGCTTCTTTGGAAGTGGTGTTCAGAGTTTCAAGTTTAGTAGAATGAGCATCGACTCTTTCTTTAGTCAGGTCCAAGTGTCTAGTTAAAGTATCAACATTTTTTGCAGCTTGCTCGTGCTTTCTAGTAATGATAATAATCTTTCTTTCACATACCTTCTTTTGTTTGATGGCACCCTTAATCAAAGATTCCTTTTCAGCCTTTTCAGCCAACAATTCTTCCAACTTTGCTAGTCTGGTCTGTAACTCCAATTCTTTTTCAGTCAACTTAGCTTCATGATCATCGGCCTTCTTTTGATATTCTTCACCATCAGCTTGGAAGGTCTCTGCCTTTTCAACTTCTTCAATTTGTTGAGCTTTAGCAGCTTCCAAAGCGGCGGTCTTATCAGTCTTGAATTTATCAGCAGTTGCAGTCAAGTTAGCCTTGTTGGTAACATGTTTTTCAGCAGCTTTAGTTTCAGCAAGTTCACCATCTTCAGCATCCTTGACGATCTTGGCCTTAACATCAGCAATGTACACTTCACAATCATGCTTGTTTTTAGCAAAAGCGTCGTCAATTGTTTTCATGTTTTTTTCGTGGACGGCCAGGTTTTCACGTTTTTCACCGTCAATAACCTTTTGGTACTTTTTTAAATCTTTATCCAACTTCGCTTGATCCTTTCTGACAATTTTTTCTTCTTCAGCTTTAGCTTTAGCTTCATCTCTGGCAAGATTTTCTTCAACTTGTTTATCAACGTTTTTCAAAACTGGTGCAACTCTCTTTCTAGCAATTTCGTAGATTTGAGCTTCAGTTAATCTCAAACCAGCACCCAAGTTCAACACTCTGTCTGGGTTTTCAACTGTTGATTTGGACATGGCTTGACTGGCAAGAACTTTGTTTTCATGGTATCTGTTCAATAATTTCGGTTTGGATGCATATTCAAGTTCAACTGAATCAGCAACTGGGGGCGATAAATCAATTTCCTTTTCTGCCTCAACTGGTTCTTCAACAGCCTTCGCTTCTGTTTCTTCTGCTGTTTCTTCAACAACTGGTTCTTCATTTTGATCTTCATTTTGATCTTCTTCAACTGGTGCAGCAGGACCTTCTTCGACTGTTTCGTTAGCATCCAAGATGGTTTCTTCAGCAATGGAATTTTGGTCTTCAGCGACGTCTTCAGGAGTTGATTTTGTTGCATCCAATGGAACTTCAGAAGCAGCGTCATCAATTACAGCATCACTTTCTTCAACTTCTTTAGGAACTAGCTCAGTAGCTTCGGCAACATCTGGTTCTTCAGTTTTTGTAGTTGGAGTTTCAACTTCAACTGGCTTCTTTGCAGGAGATGAAGGAATTGAAGTAGCACTAGCCCTTGAAGATGATCTTGGCTTAGCACCTTTTGGTCTGAACGGTGAGACCCAATTTTCTGAATCCTTTGTGGATGATGCCACTCTTTGCAGTTGAGTAACTTGTTTTTTTCCAACTGATTTCTTTGGAGCAGAAGGTGCAAGTAGATCGGCAATTTCACTTGACGACATTTTTCTTTTCTTTGATTACACTCCTGTGTTTGCTTCTCTTAGTCGTTTTTTTGTTATTAAAGGATATTACAAAATACAGGAACAAAAATATGTAATTGTTTAATTGATGTTATATTAAGCAACTTATTGATCAGTTGACTCTATTCCTGGTTAAAAAGTAAACTGTTAAATTTCAACAATTTGTGCAAATTCCAGCATAGCAGATACATAACCTTGTGTAATGAAAGGAGCAAAGTGACTGAACCCGCTCGTACAATTTGGCAGCAACCATATAACTAAATAGGGCTTATCTTACCTTCCAAATTGGGTAATATATCCCAATTGGGAAGCATGAAGTTGCCATAAACGTCGCAAGTCGATCGACGACCAAGTTAAAAGAATTATTACTAAAACCTGTACACCAAAAAATATTTATAGTATTTAATTACATAATACATTACATAACTAATCAACATTTTGGTTACTATTCTTTTCTTCTTTTTAGGAACAATTGTTCTATTGTCTTCTCAAAGATTATTCTTGTCGGAGATTTGATCGATCAGTCTTTTTTATGGTAGCTAAATTAACGCATTATTATATTGCCGTCACCAAATACGTCACCCTTCACATTTTTGTTGTACGCAAAAAACACGCATGTACGCAAAAAACTCGCATCGATAGCTAAAACTTCTCATCTCATCTGAATCAGTAAATATAAATACACCTCTGAATACCTTGATTTTAACATGTTTCGGAAACTGTTATTTTCTCTCAATTCCTTATAATCAAATCAAATCAAATCAATTAATTACTAGTAACTACTCAGTTATTAATACAGAAAAACGATAAACGATATTTTCAAATACTGCAACTAATATAACTTTCAAAAATGGCTTGTTCTTGTGCTCCAAACAAATGTACCTGTGCTTCATGCCCAAACTCAACTCAATCTGAAACATGTAAGTGCCCAAAGAAGTGTGCTTGTGAAGGTTCTTGCACATGTGCTGGTTGTGCTGCTGAAACTGGTTGTACTTGTCCTCAAGTTTGCTCTTGTGGTTCTGACTGTTCTTGTTCACATTGTTCCACAAAGACTTCTTGTGGTTGTGGTAACTAATTATAATGGTTGATTTTGCTAACACATTTTTGCTATTTATTTTTGATGGAATGATAATTAGTATTGTTGAGTTGAAGGATTAGGAACCCAAACCCTTTTACTTTTCCATTTAATAATGGATATTGATGTTTAGGGCTGAGTTTTGTTCATTGATAAATTTATGGTCAGGTTTTTTCGGCTATATTCAAATGCCATTCAATGTTCCATTTGAAGGGACCATTCATGTTTATGAATTTATTTGCGTCTTATATATATATATATAATTTTTACTTATCTTTACTAACGTGATATCATATTTAATTTATTTACATTTTAAGATTTAGTATATTAATCTTTGAACTGCTATATTCTCACTCTTTTTGATTACCCCGTAAAATTGGTACAACTGATACTAATAAAAGAAACTTAGAAAACATAATAACATTAACATAACTTAGGCCGAATATACATATAAAAGCATAGATGTAATTTGAAAGGAAAAAAGAAAACACTAAAAACGGCTAACCGATACAGAAACAAATTTGACAAAAGAAAGACGCCAAAAAGAAACCGACAACAACAATATACTTGAAAACTTTACCTCAACAGACAAACTCATTTCTTTTCGATATTTTCAAATGGAACAGCACCAACAGCCTGAGCAGTTGTTGAATTTGGTGTAATACCAGCAACAGTTGGATGAACAGCACTTGCGACTTCCTCCTGTTTAACAGGTTGGATAGAGTAAATGTCGTCAGATTTACTACCTGATTCAGAAGTAGCACTGCCAGCACTAGCATCAGCGCTACTAGCTTCTTCCTTCTTCAGATCAGCCAATCTCTTAGCTTCTTCATGAACTTGTTTAGCGTCAGTGGCAACAGTAGTATAAAATTGATGAACTTTAGAGCCGAACTTATCGTTCTTGAATCTATCAAAATAAGAACCAATTGTATTTCTAGATTTTGTGAGCTTTCTATCTAATCCCAATTGAGTGTTTGCAGATTCATACAGTTTTTGATTTTTGTCTTGAATATGATATTTTGAATCTAAATTAGTTAAGAAATTCTTGAAATTGTTTGAAATGCCATTCTTTTGGTCAAATGCAACCGCCTTGTTAACCAACTGGTCAGACAGAGTGTAACCATGTGATAAATATTCAGCCAAAATAGTGGACTTTGGTTTTTCCTCTTGTGAAATATCACCGTGCTCAGTAATTTCACCACCAGTAGCAGAGGAGTTACTACCACTAACAACACCAGCACTTCCTAATTCTTGGTATGGTGGTGGTGCACCACTACTTGATGAACCTGGAACAACAGGTTGTTTAGCTAGTCCTTCTTCGATAACTTTAATCGATCCGCCATCCAACTCAGCACCGTTTAATAACAATGCAGTGGAGACGGCACTTGAATTCAAAAATTCGACTTGGACGGTCTTGCTGGTATCAGATTTATCAATGGTTTCAATTTTCTTGATCTTTCCACAAAATGTAAAAAATTCTTCAATTTTAGATTGGTCTGTTGACAATGGGATACCGGATGCAACGATTGTAGAAGACATGCTGTAAAATTATATGTATTGTATGATTTGATGGACGTGGGGATTGTGTATATAAGCAATGATTTGTAAAAAAATATACAACTAGATATCAATTTATGCTCGTAAAAGAAAACAGCTGGTAGCACACAATTGAAAGAAACTGGAGATAAACCTATATTTATATATATCATATAAATACAGCAAGCAAACAGCAAAAATTCAGATGAAACTGAACCCACACCCACAAAACAAGGGCAAAAGCCAAAAATTCAGAACAGAATTCCAATTATTAATTTCGGCTTTTGAACGTGACGGCGTGCGTGCTCAGCCGCAGCCGCACAATATACTAAATACTCCGCCGCCATTTTCGGCAAACGACGTCTTCGTTGTTTGCAATTTGCATTTTTCACTTTCACAGAGAGTAAACAAGCTAACTATGAAGTAATTACTGGTTTAACAGAAAAAAAATCTTGTGTATCTTAAAATGGAAGAAAACAAACAAACAAACATGGGGGAAAAAGCAAGGTGAGCGGCGTGCAGAACAAAATCCAAACATGTATAAAGAGCAACACCAATAATAAAAAAAGGAGTTAAACTCTCAACAACAATATATAAACATATTTTTCTATTGGAAAAGGATAAAAAACAAGAAAATGTATCAACAGTAAAACATAATAGAAAAAACAGGAGTTGTTAATTATTTTATTTCTAAATAATACCACCGAACAAATCCTCCCTCTTGACTTCTTTCGTCAATTCTTTTCTCACGGCTAAAACACTGTCAACAATAACAGCATCAACACCAGCAGCCATCTCTAATTTGGCATTCTCTGGTACATTGTTACTTGAACCATAAGTGACACAAACTAATCCAGAAGCTTTAACAACAGCAGCTAATCTAGGACACATGATGATAGTATCGGCAGCGGACACAATACCTAGCAAGTTCCATTTTTTAGCAAATCTAATGGCACTTTGTAAAGAACTTGCTCTAATATCGGCCATTGGTGTAGTGCCTGCTTCAGTTAAAAACAAAATTGGCATTGATGGCTGTTTTAAAGATAACAAGACACAAATATCAGGGTGAAACGAGGAGAAAATAATATCACGACCGTTTGCATTGTTATAGACGATTTTCAAAACAGTGTCTACCCAATGATTCATATCCGGCGCTATTTGTCCCATATCCTCGTGCTCAGCTTCATCCAACATCGGATACTTACATTCAATGTTGAACCCAACGTTTTTAGGAACTTTCTTGAAAAGTTCAACAAGTGTAACAAAAGATGAGGCAATCGATGAACCACGGGTGTTACCTTTATATTGCTTTGCTTTCCAAGTTCTTGTCAACTTCATTCTGTTCGTTAATTTATCATCATCATTATGTGATTGAGAACTATTGTCAGCGATGCCAGCTTCAGGAGGTGAAATTGAACTGCTGTTGGAGTTGGTGGAATGAATGGAGACAGTTGGACCTAAAGGCTCCCCCATGTCTTTTCTTTCCAATCCTGTATGATATGAAATTGATCTGGATCTAGTTTTCTTCTTCAATAAATAATAATCATCCAATGATTGTTTCTTACCATTCGAGTAAAACTTCTCTTTATCATCAATCTCATCCCTTTCTGATTGATTCAATCCCATAAATTGTTCTAAAGTCAATGCATGCATTGGAATATCAATACCAGATTCAGCGACTAAGAAATCATGATAAACAACAGGAATATTATCTTTTGTTAATTGAACATCAAATTCAACATAGGACGCACCTAACGAGGCAGCAGCAATAAATGATTCAACTGTGTTCTCACCCAATTGTAATGATTTTCTACTTCTACTGTTCATACCATTACCTCTGTGACCAATAACTCTTGAGGAGACCAATTGTTTCCAATAAGTTTCAGTTCTATCAAATGTCATCTTTGGATGATCAAAAGGTCTAACCAGCATAAATTCAAACTTGATAGTTCCTAAAATTTCTAGTGTATCACATTCCAGAATTGGTAAGCTAATAGAGGATGCCAATGACCTTAAATTTGGTCCAACTTTAGTGTAAGCACTTCTTAAAATAGTAACCGCTCTACCCAAGATTTTTTGTTCCTTCTTTTCATCACCATATTGATAGGTTGGAACAATATCAAAATAAATCACTGTATCTAACGGATCTTTGTTTGTGCATTTAAATGAAATTGGGTCTGTCGCACCACCATGATTGTCATCCAACGGTAAATCAAGTAAAACTGAAGGTTGATCTAAGTTTTTGGCACTAATAACGATCGACAATGCAGTGTCTAGTTCAGTAGAATGGGCTTTTGATAATGGGACTCTTTTCAAGTCAATTGCTGGTGTAATGTCTCTAATGTCTGTTGTACCTAAAGTAATCAAGATTAAAGTTTCATTTGGATTTAAAGAACGATGACCAAATGATTTAACTGGTCTTGGAGCTGGTGATGTTGCTCTTTGATTTTTCAAATGTTTCAAAACGTTATGGTTACGTGAACTTCCAGCCTCAGAATTGTTTAAATTACCGTTGCTAAACCCATTGTTACTGTTATTGTTGGTGCTATCAGATAATCTATCAATACTAGTCGCCAGATCACTGTTACCGTATGGCTTCATTCGTGGAGATAAACGAGGAGACAGAACATTTGAATTGGAAGCTTCCAATAGGTCGTAAGGATTAAAATCTGCTGGTGTTAACATCTTACAGATATCTAGGTGACCTCTCAAACCAGCATGTTCTCTTGGAGTCCAACCACTTTGATCTTGAATATCGTATTTGGCATTGTTATCAATTAACAATTGACAAGCATCTTTATAACCTTCAGATGCAGCAACGAATATTGGAGTCCAACCAAAAGTTGCCTCACCAATTTCAGTATCGGCATTTTGTTTCAATAAAAATTCCATCGATTTTAATAGGTTTAACTTTGAAGCAATATAAAGACAAGTTTCTTTAGTTTCAGGGTCATGATAATTAACACTGATCCCTTTACAATCCAACATCAGCCTCAAGATTTCAGGAGAATCTAATCTTGTGGCAATCATCAACAATTGAGGACACGTTAATGGAACTTCCTTATTGAAAGATTTGACTAAAACTTCTGTTGTCTTTGGGTGTGTACCCAAGATTGATAAATGTAAAGGAGTCAACAGCTCTGAATCACCCCAAGTTTTAACGTTATCAATGGAAATATCAGCATTAAACAATCCCCACTCCTTCAAAAATTCAATAATGATAGATGTAACTTTCTTCAAACCGTATTGAGCAGCATAGTGTAATGGAGTTCTTTTATAATTATCTTTTTGTAAAATAGCAAACTTCAAATGCGTTGGTAAGTGGTTGAAAATGTATAGTAAACCTTGTGAAGAATCGTTAGAGTTAATTCCATCAGGACCAAAAGCACTAACCAATCTGAAATTAATGTCTGTTGGTGTATGAGCCACAGGGATTGAATTATTATCGTTTGCTTCAATTTGCATTTCAAAAGCTTTACGTTGTTCAATCTTCTTAACATATTGTTTACCCAAGGCAATAACATGATGATGCAAAAAATTTCTTCCACTGATATCTGAAGAATCATGTAAAATTGGAATGATTTCAAGTAATGTATCGATACATTTATAACTCAAACGCATTGTTGATTTATTCAATAGAGATAATAACAATTTTAATGGAGCCAAAACTGGAGACATGAATTCTTTAATCATAACTTGATTCAAACCTTCAGAATCATCTTTTTCAATGTATTCCATACATTGGTCTAACGTCGAGTTCTTATGAATTGAAGATTTGTTATTACTTGCAAAAGTCGTTGTTGGTGGAGGTAATGAAGAAGTTGATGAGCTAACAATGTTCATATCAACATTTGAAATTGAAGAAGCAGTTGAAGAACCCTTTTGCTGTATAACCGCATTGTTATGAGAGTTGGAGTGATGACTTGCAGTATGCTCGTTATAAAAATCGATTGGGATGATATCCTTCTGATTTGAATCTTCATTCATAACAGGCAATAGCTTATTCAGGTAAACATTTATCAAGTTCAAATTCTTAACAATATCGGCTTCATTTGAAAATGCTAATCTATAAACTTTATTTTGCAAATACGATTCTTGCCTATTGGTACCAACTTTTTTATCCAACTTCTTTAAGATTTTTCTGAAACCTCTTTTATTCAACTCACCAAACCATTTCAAGTTTCTAAAACAATTTCTTAATTCCAGCAAAATCCCAATAACTTCATCAGCTTCTTCATCATCATCAAACTGGAAGATCTGATGTGTTGGTCTTAGTGCTGAAGAAATTTTCTTTAATCTACGGTCATATTCGCTATACTGAGAGTTATAAAAATCGTCAACCTTCTCAATATTTGTATCTAAATTGAAGAAAAAAGCAGCTAAATCACCTCTTATTTCAGGATTATTTAACGTATCAGCTTTAGGATCAATTTGATAAAGTTGTTGTTGCTTTGCAGCTGTTGATTTAATAGATTTTTTCAAAGTTTTGTAGTTCATGTAGTATTGTTCCCATTCTGGGACTTGATGACCTACAAAAGTCTTACCAAACTTCATGGTAATAAAAATTCGAGGTTATTGGTTAGTTATTGTTTTAGTGAAGAAATGTGGTACTGTTGGCAAAGGGTATAAAGAGGTTTAGAAAAGATAGAAATGAAGACACAAAGGTATGCTATGTTGTTGTCTGCTCAGAGAGGGATTTTTGTCTGGTTTTGTGTTTCTTATATACATATATTATTTTTACTGCTTTTCTTTCCTGTCGAGAAAGAGACAGGCACAAATTGATTCAAAAGTGCGTGGCTGAAACCAGAAAGATCAACGTTTGTTAAAACGTTTTCAATACAAGGCGATAGATAAACGATAGATCTTCAATCCATATATTTACCTACAGGCAATACTTGCACACATTATGTGGCCACATGACCAACTAATTAATTAATTTTAATTAACTATTGTATTTACACTCATTTATATACTCCCACCTGTTAAAAATGAGCGGGTGACTAACCGATTATACTTCTTACAAAAATTGTCTGTCCAAATCTAAATCGATTCACCTGACTGACTCTTAACCGCGCATATGCAAACAAACATACCCACAACTCCGAAAATAACCGGCGGCTTTCAACTTTATCTCATTAACTTCACAGTTTATGTATCAATCCGCTTGATAAAAAAATTGCCATCATATAGAATCTGATACCGTCTAGTATATCAATAACCATCACGATCATCCAACGTGACTCTAAAATCCATCCTAATTAATCAATTGAAATGACCGCGCACGTTTCTTCATGTTCAATTAAAAATATTCTGTATTGTTCTGTTTTGAATTGTGTGTGTATTGGTTTGTTTACTTTGACTACCCCGGATATTTCCGATTTGGGCGTTTCCAACTGGCAAATACTAACATCTTTTGTTTTCTCTTTATTCCTCACCCATTCATTAACTATATATACATAACTTGAACTAAAGTTACTAATAATTTGGACAAAGTCCATCCGACTTAACTAATCTATAAACCTGAATTAAAAAAAAAAAAACAGTTAGTATCACATGGATAGAAAAAAGAAGTGTTAGTATTTCGTATCAGGGCACTTCTAAAGTTATTCATTGATTGATAAAAAAAAGTACTTACATCATGAACTGATGCATTAACAAATTGTCTAGCTTCTAAAGTTAACCAAACTCTTACCATTGACAATGCATTGCTGTTTTGTAGAATCAATTTACCGTCTTTGAAACTCAATTTTCTAAGTATTGGAATGGATCTATATTATCAATGATTTAGCATTATATACACGAGTAAAATTTGTTAGTATAATCACGAATGAAAAAATAGAAAAACAATAATTATCAACTTTGTCAATTATGCACCAAAAAAAGACAAAAAAAAGCACAAACATATTTAAAATGTGTATAAATTGTTTTATTAGCCTCTAATTGTATTGTCATTCTTTGTTTTTTTTTGGTGTTTCTTCAAAAAGTAGGGAACCCCAAGTTCCAAGCAAATACACACCTTGCAAATAAATCTAAATCAGGATCCAATTGTCTACCTAACCCTTCTAACAACAATATAGCCACAATGACACTGATAAAATCACCTTCCATTCTAACATGATGTGCCCTCACCATACCTAACATTTGGTCCAATAAATCACCAATCGAAATGGTGCCTAATGAAAATGTTCTTTGTTTGATTCTATTAACTAATTTTTCAACTTTCATTTTGAATAGTTCGTTATCGATTGCACTCCATGGTGTCTTGGATTTATCAATCATTAATTGACCAGCTTTATAACCATCAAACTCAGAAAGCGCATTGAATAAAGAGATAAAGTTGAATCTGTTGGTCTCATCCAATTCAGTAATCAACCCAGTGTCAATTAAACATATTTGTGGATGATAGTTATCTTTAAACATTGCTTCAAATTCATTCAACAACTCTTTTGAATCAGTTATGTTATTCAACTTTTCAACTAACGAGTCACTATCAAAATCATTTGTTATTGTTTTGTTTGAATTAATATCTTTCTTAAGAAATCTAATAAGGATATTACCAGGATGTAAATCTGCATGAATAAAATTATCCAATATCAACATTTTCAAAAATGAATCTATCAAACGATCACTAATCTCCTTTGATAGACCTTTGCCAAAATTTTCCTTCAAAGATAGAACTTTGTTCATTGGTAATCCAACAATTCTTTCTTCAATCAAAACTTTCCGTGAACTGATATCCAAATAAGGTTTAGGGAACTTGATGTTTTCGTCATTTGCAAACCTCTCTTTGAATTTCAATAAGTTATAACCTTCAATACGTAAATCCAATTGTAGTTTCATTAATATCGAGAATTGTTCAACTTCCTGCGGTAATGACAACCATTCCATGGTTGGTAAACAATCAATGAAATGAGCGAAAAAGTTCATTATTTTCAAGTCACGTTCAATTTTGATCTCAATATTTGGGTGAACAACCTTAACAGCAACATAAGAATCATGATCTTGATTCTCAGCAACAAATTGGCTCTTTAACTTCCCCAAGTAAACTTGGGCAATGGCACCAGTCCCAATAGGAACAGGATCAAACTCATCAAAAATCTCATCAATACTACGTCCACCAAATGTTCTTTCTAATATCTTTTTCGTTTGCCTCAAAGAGTGAGATTTCGCATTGGAATGTAGCTCACTCAATTCCTGGCATAATCCGGTAGGGAAAATATCAGTACGAGAAGCAGCCCATTGGCCTAGCTTAATAAACGATGCACCAGCCAATTCTGCGCAGTGCCTGATTAACTTATACCACAAAAAAGACCCATATGTATCTCCATTTCCACCCCTTCTACCAAAGTAAGTGATTGGAAAAGTTATTAATATCGGTATAAAAATGCCTGTTAGTTCAATGAATCTACCAACTGTGACCAAAGGCTCAAGTAAATAGTCAACAAGAAAGTACCTAACTGTATACAAGTATCCAATTAAATATTTCCTACTTTTATTTTTCTTCTTTATCAGCTCATATTCATCTTCTAGCTCTTTCTGTGACTCATTGAACAAGTTGGCTTCAAAAGTGAGATCGTTGTTAAAATTCGGATTAAGTTTGTTGTTGTTACTCAACACCGATGGATCTTTGAATAGAGATTTCGACAATCTCGGATCATTATAAAGCGTTATTTTCGGTATTGCTGTCGCTGTAATTATACCCAATAATCCAACTGTAGATATTCCAATGATAAAACTCTTCTTTCGACTACCGTTGCTTTTTTGTTGTTTATGAATGGTTTTGGTTGCTAGTGATCTATGGGGCTGAGAATTAAATTTCGTGTAGCTATTTAGACTTATTCTAGCAGTTGGTTTCAACGTTTTCCGTCTTAGTTGAAATCCAAGCTGGCCAACCCAACTTATTTTACTCATTAAGGATGATGGTATTTTATAGGCTTTTCTCACTTTATTGAAAATCTAAGGTTTAACAAATAAGTGGAGAAGAAGAAAACAAACAGCAAACTTATTTAATTTAAACTACCTGGTTGAAAAAACATTTCTCGGTCGAATCTTAACTGTAGAAGCATTGTGAGGGGACGATCGACTGCTTTCAACTCTTAAAACTTTAACAATTTGAATCAAAGAACGTGAAAATAAAGTAGAATTGTTGATAAGAATAGCGACGATAATTGCAAATAAATATAGGATTTACAACGTTTAAAAGTAAGTAAGGTGAGAAACCGGAAGGAAAATACAATATAGAAAATCACGAGGATATATTTTATCGCCACTGTGGTTATAAGGGAACATGGCGTTTGAATCATCAATCCTAATGCTACGAATAACACATCGACCAATAAATAAGTCTTGTCGTCTATAAGTGAATAAAAGAAGAAAGAATGATAAACAAGGAGAAAGAGAAGTAAACGAAAGTCAGAAAAACATACATGAATTATAAAACATAACAAACAAACATAACCACCATTTTACTGAAAGAGATCATATATATAAAGGCCGGTAAAAAAAAAGCCAAAACAAGTGTTGAAATTTGCTTGTACTGTACAACTTGCAATCCGATTGTTAAACGACAAATTAATCACATCTGTTCTTCTTTGATAACATCAATTAACCAATCCAATCCTTCGGTTAGACCTTCACCTTTAATGGCACTACTGGCCACGATACTCCAACTTCTATCTTTCAATTCAACCAACCCTAAAGCTTTTGAAACTTCAGCAGCTGTTAATGAGCCTGGTTGATCTTGTTTATTTGCAAACACCAATAAGGCACTATCAGTTAACTCTTCTTCTTTCAACATCATATGTAGTTCTTTCTTGGCAACGTCAATACGCTCTTTATCGGTTGAATCGACAACGAATATGACAGCTGCAGTGTTGGCATAGTAACATCTCCAATACGGTCTGATGGAAGTTTGACCTCCCAAATCCCACATGTTTATCGATATGTTCTTGTATGTTAATGTTTCCACGTTAAATCCAATGGTTGGTTTTGTCTTGACAACTTCACCCATTTGTAGGCGGTATAGGATGGTTGTTTTACCAGCACCATCAAGACCAAGAATAAGAATTCTAATATCCTTGTTTACAGACCATAGTCTGCCAAAAATTCCACTGAATATGTTACCCATTTTCTAACTATTATGTTGTTGTGTTGTATAGTTTGATAATTAAGAAAGAAAGACAAATATATGTGACTGAGAGAGTAAGCTGAATTGATTTTGCTCTGTATATTTCAATCTGTATGTTTCAATCAATTGTACTGACTTTATGCTAATACGAGAAAGTAACCAATAAATGTATTTACTTACTGGTTAACTGGATGTTGCGTTTTATGTACACTTGATAGTGTTAGGTGTAGTTATGCCTTGTTGAGCTAGTTATATGAAGGCGCACACAGGTGTGAAACTATGTTTGTTAATCTTTGTTGTGTGAACCGGTTAGTAGTTTGAACTTCGAAGGCAAATCAAGACAAAACGCCCAATACAATCTCGTTTCTATTTCGTTTAATCAGTATCAATTGATTACTGTACTGAACAAGCCGAAAGATGGTGATCATGAATAATGAAACTTGAGACAGATGCCATCTGATCTGTACGCAATTCGAATTCAGTTGAATCCGAGGGGATTCGACCGATTGAATTAGGTAGGGTGAAAGATTGCGACAGTGTAGATGTTGTAATATGTTTATTTGCTCGATCAATTATGTTGAATAAAATAGATGAAGATAGCTCCGTTTAAAAAATATTATAACACCTTTTGATTATTAGACTTGTTTTACATCATTTGATTAATTAGAAGATCAGATAAGCCAAAGTCGATAAACATGCTTTGTTACCGCTCATCAGATGAGGTCCGGTGCTTGATTTAAACTAGTTGGCCTTTCAGAGTCATTTCATGAGTAGGTTATTCACTCCAGTGGGCCGTGAGCTATACAATCATGTAAAAAAATTCACCAGATATTCAAAAGCATCATCGCTTTTTCTTGCTATTGTATGCATCTCAAAATAGATTAGGTACTTGTATTCTATTGTATGTCGACCTGTATTGATCTGATCTCTGTCACTTTTGGGCGGTCATACTATCATATCGTAGCGATAACGTTTGAGATACTATTGAACCAAATGATAAAAGCTTCATATGATTTAATTAATGATTAATTACAAGACATCACAAAATGGATAAGATAGATAATAAACTCAATTTTTTATAAGAGACTCTTAACATCAGGTCTAAAAAAAAAACGGGTAGAGCCGCATATGGCAAACCAAAGAAGCTAGAGATTGAAGCAACCTGCTTGAGGTGGTCGATGAAGAATGATTACGATATGCTTTGTAAATAAAGCTGTATACAAATCAAACACTTTACGATTAGTCAGCTAATAAAGGCTGGGATCCGTGTGTTGAGATAAATATGTGTATATATAAATCTATGTAGGCATGCATAATTCTTACCTTATTCTCCTCTCGTTTTACTGATCTAAATCTCTTGCCTTCTTTAGAATTGTAGCGATCATTTCATTACCCAACTCATTGGCTTCTTTAAACATTGGCTTGAAGAAATTTTGTGTCTTTTCAAATCTCTCCCTATATAGATTGTAATCGCCGAATGTGACAATTGTTGACCATTCTCTAGCAGCAATAACAAAATTCATATCATCCTCTCTAAAGTCCAATGCATTCAATGAATCTTCGATACATTCATCTAATAAACCTGGTGTACAGAATAGGTACTCAGTAACACCCAAAAATATTCTGAATAATGGAGTAGAGCAAATCATATGGTCATAAGGAACGATACCTAGGCAACTCCAACTATCAACGATAGCTAATAGGGATAAATGAGAGTTTGCCTGTTTACCACCCGGAGGGATTTTACTCAAGGAGTATTGTTGTAAAAGATCATCATCAAGCAATAATTTATGTGATTCACCTAAATGCCCAAAAACGTTTTGTTTAGCTTTCAAAATTCTTTCTTTCAATTCTTTCTTTTCGTTACGGATCATCAATGCAAATAGTTCAGTACATGAATTGGCATATTGTAAGATTTGCTCATGGGCCGATGGGTTTGTGATAGCCAAACCAGCATAAACGTGATATTTATTTGAGTAAATACGTAGTGAGATGTTAATCTTGGCATTTTCTAAACCACCTAACCACTTGGAAGTTAACCATGGGTATTGATTGTTGTTGTGCCACGCAACACCCATACTTAAGAAACAAGCGTGTGTAACAGCTTGGGTATCTGCTGTAATTCTATCGTGTTCTTGGTAAGTCAAATAAACGTGTTTAGACTCTAAACAAGACATCAACGATTCAACAAACGTGAATGATTCATCTGATGCTTTATGTTGGATTATTACCAATGGTTGACCTGTCGTGTCCACTTTTGGACCGTGCAACGAATGAACAGAAACAATTTCAACATCTTCAGGCAAGTGCTGTTCAAAAGCTAAAATTTCAGGGGATTTACAAGAAGTTTGTCCGCCGACAATGGATCCAACTTTTGTACTTGGACCATAAATAGAGACGATCTTGTTGATATTCTCAGCTTCAACGGAGTAAATTATATAATCTGACACCCTTGAAACATAGTGACCGTTTTTTAAAATTGTAAAAGGTTCGCCTTGCGCTTTCAATTTTTCGAAGTTTTGTTCGGTATCACAACCAACAACGTTCCAGCCTGCATTTGTGAATCTCCTGGCGTACATGAGACCCATGTCCCCTAAGCCAATAATACCAATTGTTTTTGTCTTCTTGTAGGCTTCAATTTGTTCTTTAGATGCTATTACCATTGTCTATGAGTGAGGTCTTTCTGGAAGCGGTACACGGCTATTTCTATTTTTGATCATACTTCGACCAATAGCGCTATATATCTAGTTTAAATCTTCAATTCAAATCAAGTCCAAACTCAGATTTAAACGAGTAATAAAAATAGAATGTCGGGTGAGTCTGTTTATACTTGAGCTAACTGCGCCGATCGACTTGTTAGAGAAAATGGCAAACCGTTACCTATGACTTATTGATTATAACTAATGTTATACTTCTGTTGTTAGATCTTTTTAAAATTTTATTATAATTTAGCAATGCAATTTTTATGGTGGATTACATATTGTTGGCTTATCTCTAGAAATCTTCGAAATAACAATTTTAGTAAACGGTCCGAAATATACTACCAACTATGAATTTACTTTCTTTATACTAGCTATTGATTTACAAGACCTATGAATAATCATGTTTAGTCTTGCATAATTCTCACCGATTTAATAGAGTTGTATTAAATTCCATTCACAGCACTAAAAATAAGGTGATATGTAAGCTGGATGGATGCAAACATAGATAGGGATAAAAGCGGCCGCTTAATAAGACTGGTAACAAAATGAGTGTTTCAAATGAAGACACGGGGTTAGTTGGATATAAGTTAGAACGCTGACTTGTATAAAGTTGCTATATACCCTTGAGTAAATGTACATATAGGTATAAAGACTCTTGTACATATACATAGGGAGTAATGACAATCAAATATGATAATATTTAGTAAAGAGAAAGTGCAAAATTAAGAAATCGTTTGTTTACCTTTCGGAAATCGACTCTCGCTAAAAGAAAACACATCAAAGAAAATTATTCCACCGATGAAATTGACGTAATTGTATGTTTTAACTCAACAATCAACAGATCTAGAGGCCGACCAGAATAGATTTCGATATATACATATACATATACATATACATACCATACCATACAACTGCATCATATAAACGTGTATACTTAATTACCTCCTGATTCTTTTGTTTGCTCATATAGCCAGATATCAAAGCCATACAACGTATTCAGATCCACAGTACATATATCATAGCTCACTCTTTACATCGTGAAGTCATATTGATCTTATACTGACCTGTAGACATTCTATCAACCCAATACATCAATAAATTACTAAAAACACAGTTGTGCCAATATATCAAACTTTTAAATCATCATACACCCATAGATAGACCGTTTCTTTGTTTTCTAATATCCCATTTGCATACGAATGAAAAAAAAACCCATCAATAGAACATTCCTTTTAATCTGATAAATTTCCAATATCACAATTCCAATATTCGTTTAATTTCATAATTACAGTATATATTTAATACCCCAATTCCAGATTTTGAATTTATCATGCCTCCGAAAGAAAACAAAGCACTACCAAGTTTACCAACATTTATGGTTCATAACTCTGGGATAAACAAAGAAGACGAAGAGATGGATGCCTTTGTTTACTGTGCCGATTATGGTGATGAGAACTACGAAAAGTACAAAACTGAATTCAAATTGAAAACAAAATACAAATATGGCAATATGAGAGACGAGTATGATGTCCAATTTGCTAGAAAAGACGTCAAGGACGTGATCCATTTAATTACTGCTGAAATCAAAGAGAAAGGTACCAAATCTCCATATTTGTTGCTCCCTTTCAGACCCCAGCAATATGACGTTAAATTGAAAAAGTTCTTGAACCTAATTTTTGAAAACAATAAAATAGCACCCAATGAAACCATTTCCAAAGCCGTCAAGAAGTTTGATGAGCTCACATTAATTGCGGCATTGAAATTTTTTTGGTGTAGACTGCCTGGTGATTGTGTCATTGGCTGGAAAACTTACACCAAGTTCGTTACAGCTGATGAGGAAGCTGGGTTCCCTAAAAGAGCCTTTTTGGATTTTATGCCCACTTGTCTATCCTCAGGCTCCCACGCCTCTATCGTATACGATTTCTTTGATTTGATTGTTGCCATTGCATTAAACTCTAAATTCAACATGTTAAGTGCTAAGAAAATTGCCAAAGTTTGTGGGTTATGGGCTTTCCATCCAGTTAGAAACAAGCAATCCGGTATGCCATCTTTTGAAAGAGGTATGTATGAGTGGATACCTGCTGGTGATGCAATGTATCATTTGTTGTTGGCATTTCTAAATGCTATGCCACCAAATGGACAAATTGATAAGTTGCCTAAGACTTTACAGCTCATTCTAAAAAGTTCCCCATACCCACCTCCACAAACAACATCTGCAAATTCAAGATATTTACAAGAGGTTCCAATGGTGACACTAAGAGCGAATAATCCTTCCAAGAATCCCGCTGAATTGTTAGCTAGAGTCGCCAAAACTTTGAATTTTGATGATCCAACAGTTTTTTATACCAGAGAAGATTATCTGCTTTTGAAAAGGTTATTCAAGGATGTTGAAGGGTTGATCTCAAAATTATCTAGTGAAGGGAGTCGTATATTAGACAATGTTTGTATTTACGACGAGGATCTAATATCTGATGGTGTATCTAATGGTAACAATATCCTATTCAAATTAGTTCCAGGATGGTCATCCGACATGTCTGCTCAAAGAAAAGTGGATGGAACAATTGGTTCATTGTCAAGTACTTTAACAAGGGATTTTTTCACAGCTAACGTTTCAAGAGTTAGTATCGACGATTATTTTATTTGGGCATGGATGGCATCACTGGGCTCTGAACAAACTAGTATCAAGAAAAAAACTTTTGGTAAGACTTATATCATGGAAGTTGAATTAGCTGAAGGTTTCAAAAAGTGGGTAATTATTGAAGAACAAGACATCGAAAGAGATGGTTACGATATTGAGATAGAAATTAAGCAAGAAAAATTGAGAGAATTAGAAGAGAAAATTAGGCTTGCAGAATTAGAAGCAGATGCTATTAGAAATCAAGCGAGATCAAGAGTTATTTCCGAATCTACTGGTAATGATAATAGAAGATCAAAATCAAAATCACCCGATTTGAACGATATCACCAACGAAGTAGGAAATATAAGCCTAAAAGCAAATCAAGCTTCACCACCATCACCTGGTGAAATCCCATTAAAGAGTTCTAAACGTAAGGAAAAAGACGCATCTTTACCTTCACGTCCATCCCAAACATTGCAACCTAGCCAAAAAGAAAATAATAATAGAAAGGTTCCACCACCTGTAGCTAAGGATTACCTTTTACCAAATGATGTTGGCAATAATGGAGCATTCCTGAAACTAGATTTAGATGATAATGAAAACTTCCATGATGCATTCAATTTAAATTCCGATTTCGCCAGTCTGGTTCTATCAAATGTTTCTCAGAGAAAACCAGTTGTGGGATACGGTCAACAACAACAACGACAACAACAACAACAGCCCCAACGTGCACCTCCGCCTGTTATTCAAGGAACAACTTCGGACTTGCCAATAAATCAGCAGAAACAATTTAACAGAAGTGTTCCGCCAAAAGAGCGTGCTGAAAATGAACTATTACCTAGAGGACCAAATCCAATGAGATACAACAACAACAACCAACAGCTACCTGGCTCATTCCCTGTTGCTCATCCCCAACATCAACACCAACCCTCAACTTCACCTCCGCTTCAACCATGCCAGCAACCTCTGCGTAATCCTGCTGTCCAGCAGCAGCAACAAAACTATGGTGAATATCAACAACAGCAATTACCCACTTTACCAGAATCCCAACAACAAAAGCAAGGACCGGAACTACAAAACCTTGTTAATACAAGTATCGAAACAACTCATACAAATAGTACAAACACTCAAGCTGAAAGCAGAATGGTCAGTAGCTTTCAACAACCTTTAAAACCCGGTAAAGAAAAAGGGGATAGAACTTCGAAAATATTTGACGATATTGATAACTTGGAATCTGAATTGATGGATGTTATGGAAAATTCATCTGTTGTTGAGCATCCAGTTTTAAATGTTGGCAAGCAGCAACCACTTCAGCAACAACAACAACAACAAGAGTACAGTATTCCAAACAGAAATCCAAATAGAGCCAGCCACGATAATGTAACTCCAAGAACAACCGAACCACAACTTCAAAAAAAATTATATTCTACCCACCAAGTCCTCCCTCCATATCAACAACAGCAACAAGCACTAGCCGTTCCAAATACTGCTGTTCCTCAGCAAGCTTATAACCCTCAAACTGGTCCATCTTACGGTTCACCATCACTTAATAATACATGCATATCACATTACCAGCACAGATCTTATTCTGATTCTGATTCTGGTTCAATGACTCCATACAGCAACTCTCCCGAGCAATCACCTTCCTCACCATACCCACCATCGTTTGAACCAAATAGTGGCCATCGTCCTTCTCAGCAGCCGCAACAGCCAAATGTGAACATGCCTCGCATGCTGCCTCCTGCTAATCAATTACAGCGGCATCAGCAATCCCAATGCAACCCAGGCGTACCTAATGAACGATTACCCCGCCAAAAGCAGCAGCTGGCTTCTCCACAACAACCTTACCACAGACCAGTTAAAGGAATGTCCCCTGCTAGAGGAATCTCCCCAGCCAGGGGTGCATCACCAGCAAGACCAGGCCATTCTAACAGACAACAATATCCGATGCCATATTACAACCAAGTTACACCACCAGGAGGGAATGCTACTCCTCCATATCATTACTATCGACAACAACAATACCAGCATCACAATTATAGTGCATCAAATATATACCGTCCTCACGGTTACCAACAGCCACCACAAGGCCGTCCACCAATTATGAATTCTGGTGGCAATCATTACTCTGATAATGTTATCCAGCACTTGCCACCCTCCACAAAGGGTCCTTTGAATAAAGGCAAAGCTAGAGATGCATTGATGAACGGTGATTTCGGTATCTAATGAAGAAACAATCTATTAGTGTTTTATTGGAACCGTAATAATAGCTATTATTATATTTATTTCCTTTTGTGTTTATTTTATTTACCGTGACTTTGTTTTTTGAAGGTTTTTCTATTTTGTTACATACATTATATTCTTTTGTTCTATATTTAAGTTTTCTTACATCTGTTTATACTACATATTTTCTACATTGGCCTTTTCATCATGAACTTTGTGTATTTTTTAATTTTTTTTATCTTTTAATCTTGTTTGAGATGTATTAAATCACGTATATTCTCAAAAAGTTAAGTGAAGGTTTGAGCGAGTAAGTAAATGAAGCTAAGAAGTTGCCTTAGTGTGCTCAACTCAAACGGAAACGTGAAATTTATAAACGCTATGCGATTTGATTTGAGCAAATTTAAGTTCAAAAGAATAAGTCACTTGTGCACAACTCAAGACTAGATCTTGATCATTACCAACAATTATTAGCATTGTAGTGCTAAATACATACTCACTTGTACGAAAACAATAACCTAATACATCAACATGTCGATGCCAGTCACACTCCGTATATCTTCTGAGATCCTATCCGCATTTCCAGACTTACCAACAGGGCTACTATCATCTCCAAAGAAGACACCAATAAATGGCAAACAGTCACAAAAATTGAAAATTAAGAAAGAGCATCAACCTAATGAATCATCTCCATTAGCCCACCCAACACCTCAAAAGCCAATTGTAAGAAACGAGATGGTTTCTTCACCAAGTAGACAAGATTCACCTTCTTTAGAATCAACACCACAACCAGTAACCGTGATCAAGAAAAGAGGCGGGAACAAAAGATCGGTAGTACCGTCATCACCAGCACCAGTGACAGATATGCCTTCCAGATCAGATACACCTGTTGGTGGTAGTGGCGGTGGGTCAACATTTGGACTTGGTAAGAGTCTGGGTTCGACTATTCGAGTGGGTGCTTTGACGATGAATTCAAACTCTGATGTCGAGTTGGATAGATCCGGTAGACCATGTGTTAAGTGGGTAAGAAGCAGTAGGAGTATAAGAAGTTTCAGTGGGTTTCAGGTAGGATTCAATTTTTGGAAGAAGAAAGCTGTGGTTGCGGTTACTGACGGAGAGGTTGTTATAACCGAAGCTGTTGTTGCCGATGCTAGCGAAGGGGAAGTTACCAATGGCCAAAGTGAAGGGAATGTTGTCAGTATTAAGCTAGAAGAGGAAACTGGTAAGTTATCGGTGAATAATAGTACTTCCAATCTGATGTAGCTCCACCTCTAATGCCATGATTTTCCTCTTTTTAGCATCCATTTGTTTTATATTAAATGTTAGTTCCTGTATTATTAAATTATAATTGTTTCTACTAAGACATATACTAATTTTTTGTGCAAATATTAATTCATATAGCTATTCCGTTTGTCCAACTATACGAACCCAAAATCAAAACGTTCAGCCCGAATCCAACGGTAACCGAAACCATAAAATACACAAAACGATGGTAAATATTTTCCTTGTAACCAAATAGTTCACTAACAAAAGTTGATATTGAACTTAAAGCTCCACAAAAACCAGATGCTAGTCCACTCAGGACGTCCTTTTGTAATTGGCTTTTTACTATCTGGGACCCATCACTTTTCAATCCATTATTCAATAGAGCGAATATTGCAAGAAGAAAGCATGCTATGGTATTAGCTGAGAAAGTTCCCGTATGAAACCAATGTTTCCCGTTATACCATTTGGATAGGAGATACCTCAATATGCTTCCAAAGGGCGAAAAAACGATCATAAATGACCAATTTCTGTTCCAAAAATGATTTGTTGGTAAGATACAACATAGTGCCAAATTAGCAATCCATACAAGGATACCCAGTATCGAAGTGACAAATTCCAACATTCGGTCATCCCCAGTTGTTAAAAATCTAAACCATTGTTTATTATTATTGAGACAACTAGATAGTTCCATCCCTAAATGGAATCCAAGTACCGACACCCCAATTTGAACAAAAATAACAGAAAAGAACTCCATGACCCCATATCCATGGTTAGGTAGGTGAACACCTTCTGCATTCAACAAATCGCTTGTTTTGATAAATGTCTCAAGAATCAGTGAGGAAAAAGTAGACATTGTCCCACATAATCCGGTAATCAATCCCATATACAATGGTAGTAGTTTCTTATTCTTCTCTTTGAGTTCATGCGTCAATTTATCCCAGATACTTGCATCACTGTTGCTGATGGAAGAAATCAGAAAACAACTGGAAAAATTAGCCCATAAGCAAGTTCCGTTCAATCCATAATTTGTACGTATATATGAATTTGAGTAGTTTGTTAAAGTACCTAGTCCCTGTCTGACCAAAAAGCCTACGATCGACCAAAATACCAATTGCAAATAAAGCCTTAGAGATTGGAAAGTACTATGAGTAAGTACCACTTCAAAATTTTTTATAATCCTCATATAAAAAAATATATAAAAACAAAAAAATAAAGACAATAAATATCATGATAAAAATAAATAATTATTAGTGCTTCTATATTTATATCAGCATATCAAGTTGAACACTGTTCAGTGTATAATGGAATCTTCCATCCAACTAACAGGAAGTAACACAACTAAATTACCCGTATCAAAGAATAAAACTAATCAAAACCGCCAAGACAAAAACATTTGCGTCGATTCCCCCGTCTGTTTAAACAGTTTCGTCGGTCGGCGTTATCCTCTAAAAATTGCTGAATTTGGCCATTTTATCGTCTATGAGGAGTTGATATAAATTTAAATAGAAGGGACAGTTGATCGAACACTTTTGATAGTGCAGCAACAGCAGACCAGTTTATATTTTAAAGAAAGATAAGCTAGAATCAGGACCAACAATATACGGCTAAGATGTCTTCCGTCCCATCAGATAGGTTCAAAAAATATCTATCCTATTCAAATGCACCGTCTATTGTCAGATCAAATCAAAAGGACTCTTATTTTGAAAACCTCCTCAACAACCAACTAACGGAAGTGGTGAAAATTTTCAAAACCTCCAGGTTTATCCACAAATACCATGAAGAGTTGAAAAGTATATCGACCTTAGTTTATTTAAGTTTAACCACTTTGCTAGGTTCCAAAACATTAGGAGAAGAATATGTTGATTTAATATACGTTACAAGAGATGGAAAGAGAATACCCAAATTTTTCCCTCGGTTAGGGTTTATTGCTAGTTATGTTGCCGTTCCTTATATCCTACGTCACTTTTTGAGCAAGTTAAGCACGCAGTTGAAATATGCAGAAAACACCGGTGAAGATCAAAAGTCAAAGCAAGTAGTGTCATTAAAATGTAAGTTGAAGAATGTTTTGTCAAATTTATCATACTTCAGCGTTCTCGATTTGATGAACATGCATCTAGCTTTATTTTACTTCACTGGTAAGTACTACCAATTTTCAAAAAGGGTCTTTGGACTTCGGTATGTTTTTGGGTATCAATTGGATACTCAACGGAGACAGTCAAAGGGTAACTACGAACTTTTAGGGCTATTGATTGTTGTTCAAACGATGTTCAAAAACTACAAAAATTTGAAAGGTTTGCTGATATCTGACAGACAACCAGCTTCAGCTGATAGCTTAAATGGCCGTCATGATGATAATTCCAATAATGATTTGTTGTATGCTATTCCGGAATTAGTCGAAGATGCACCTGCTAAACGTACGGATATTTTGTTATCTGACCCGACTCAATTACCCTATATTCCAGAAAATGCAAGAAATTGTATGCTCTGTTTATCCTACATGACAAATCCAACGTGTGGATTGTGCGGACACATGTTTTGTTGGAATTGTATTATCGATTGGTGTAAAGAGAGGCAAGAGTGTCCCTTATGTAGGGCTAAAATCAAGGAAGCTAATTTACTTCCTTTGAGATGATGGCATTTTTTCTCAAGGTGTATATGTGTATACGTTCATGTTTTATAATATTATATAAGCTTTATTAACCCCAGGAATCTGATGTTTTTGATTCGAAATAATTTAACTTATCGACTATAAACAGTATTCTATTATTGAACGTTTAATATCAGGTATTTATCTATGTATGTATCATTATGCAAATGTTTTGTCTATTAACCAAGTTGGAATAAAATCTGTTTACCCTTCTTCTTCTTGCCCTTTCCGTTACTGTTTAACCGACTACTCAGCAAAGTCATATCGAATGCATCATCATTAACAGTATTATTTGGAGTACTTGAACCAGAACGGGAATCTTCTGACCCCCATTGGCCCAATGTAACATTGACTGGGTTAACTCTAGGTGGTTTTGGCTTTCTTACAAGGGTTGGAAGTTCAGGGAATGCTTCGTTATCAATAGCTGTTTGCTTTTTAGGTTTGTTGTTACTGTAAGCTGTGTTTGAAAGATAAGTTGGCCTAAAGTTGTTGTTTTGTGCCGGTGAAGAGGATCTAATCACCGTTTTTGTGTTCAGTTTGGAACTCATTGAACTTGTTGATGGTGACGCGGAGGTTGTGTATCTTAATGGAGGGGATGGTGTTGAAGATGGTGATGAAACTGTACTGTATTGCGGTCTTGGTATAGGCTTTTTCAAAGTGACAAAACCTGGCACCGAAGAAGCATTTATCGGAATTGATACTGAAGATGATGTTAAACGTTGCAAAACTGGGAAGTTGTTTGCTCCCGCTGACTTTCTAGTAGTTTTAGCAGAGATCGAGTTGCCCCATCCAGAGAGAGAAGATCCAGAGTGGTTTGAAGAGCCTGTTAATGCAGGGAACTGTTCGTCTAAAGTTGCCTGTTTGGTTTCCTTCTCAGTCAATTTCAGTAATTCTCTCTGTTTCAGGGATTTTGGGGGGAACAATTCACTCAAATCATAGATTAAAAGATTCAAATCAGTTTCAGAGATACGTTTAAAGATATCTTTATATTCTTTGAGTACTTGAGTCGCTATAATATCATCATTGGTGTATGCAATGTTAATTGCTTGGAAGCTTTCAAAGTGAGGCTGGGAATAATTCAAATAATGTCTAGCTCTTTCATCCAACCTTTTCTTTTTGGTTTCAAATGAATCCTGTGGTTCCTCATCTTGCTCCGGTTGTCTTTGGTTCCCGCGTCTTCTATTGTGACTGCTTCCAAAAGTTGACAATTGGGACCCAAATCCTGAAGATGATGAGATTAAAGTCTTGTCAGAACCAAAAATGTTACCATGTTCTTTAATCAAATGAGCTTTCAAATCCAGATCATCAGCGAACACAACAAATTTTTGATCCAAGCAAGTTTGAACGTTACAAACATAATGTATATCTCTGAAATGGTGGAATAGTTGATCGTAGTTTTTGAAATATTGAGGTTTTGATGAATCAATTTGATCACAAACATGACATTTCTCATGTCTTTCTCTTAAATGAACAAATAGCTCATCGTCCGAATAAAATCTTTTTCCAGAACAGAACTTACATAGAGGATGGCCTTCAAATCCATCTTCATCACCTTTAATCTGATGGGTTTGTAATTGTCTGGTTGTGTACAGTTTGAGCAAGGAAATAAAAGTCTTTTTATAATTGGCACATAACGAGCAGAAACTCTTATCGTGTTTTTCTTTACAATGTTCATTCAATTTTTTAAAACTTGGGAATACCGTTTCCTTGCATGATTTGGATGGACAACGGTATTCCAATAGTTGCAAAGTATCATCCCTGGCCCTATAGGAAGTAAAATCAATACCGTATTTTTCAACGGTTGTAACGACTTGTGAGCTTGGTACAGAGTTATACTCCTCGATATTGGTATCGTCAGAAAACAATAGTCTTTCATTCTCGGTACGGCAGACTAAACACTGTTTCTTATCGTATAGGGCACGTTGCTTGAAAGAACAGAAATGGCACACTTTGTGGTTACACACGGATATGGAAGCAATGGTGATCTTATCGGCACAAACAATACACAACTCTGGGTCATCATAATCATCAGTTGAACCATTACCCAAGTTTGCACTAGGGTTTGCTTTGCTCCATTGCGGTTGAGATTTGGGTGTTGGTGATTCTGAAACTGTTACAATTGATGATGATGAACTTTCAGATTGGTTCTTAGTCCTTCTTGTGTGTCTGCTATTGTTTTTAGTGGACTTCTTCAAAATAGATACAGCCGAAGGGATTGAGCTGTCACTCATTTTACAGTGATTGAGGTGTCTGATAACGTTTATAATGGTGTTCAAGTCCTGGTTTTTGGTTACCATTCATACGAAATCCTTTATATCGTCGAGAAACTCCAATCAGCTGAAATGAAAATCTTTGAAAACTCTGAAAATTCCGAGTTCCCACCTCACACCGCCACCACTTTTTTTTTGATTTCTTCTTTCTCTGTTTTGTGGTCTCTGATAAGGAATAACACTACATTTTGATGATGTTGATAGTTTATATACATAAACAGGAATATATATGTATGTATGCCATTGGTTCAGCGAGAATTGCAACCATAAACAGAATATCAAATGGCACCATTTAACCTCAGTGCAACTTTAAATATCGTCAGATTGGTGTTTAAGCCAGAATTGTGCTTACCACATTTGAATGTCCCTAGCTTCAATCAACTTCCCATTCCAGTTGTGGTTCAAAACATACCAAACGATAAGATCAAAGCTATTGTTTTGGACAAGGACAACTGTTTTGCCAAAGACCATGATGATAAGGTGTGGCCAGAGTACAAGAGACAATGGGATTTACTCAAAAAAACCTATCCAAATGCACAGCTGTTGATAGTAAGTAACTCTGCGGGTACAAACGACGACATTGATCACAAACAAGCCATTATATTGGAACAAAGGACAGGAGTTCCCGTGTTGAGACATTCAACTAAAAAACCAGGATGTCACGATGAAATCATGGAGTACTTTATCGAGAACAAAATTTGTTCCAAGCCAAACGAAGTCGCCATGGTTGGAGATAGATTATTCACCGATATCGTGATGGCCAACATCATGGGCTGTTACGGCATCTGGTTATCTGTTGGGGTGAAAGAATCCAACAGCTTGATCTGTAGAATCGAAAGGTACGTTTATGCTAAGTTGGTGGAAAGAGGTTTTTCTGCTCCAATGCCATAGTTTTAAGCGCTCTCCAAATTTTGTTCCTATCTAAGTGTTCTAAATTTTGTGGGGATCCCTTCGATTCAGTAGGCCCCTCTTTTGTTTTGCTAAAAAACCATTTCAAAACTCTCCAATGTGTTTTTGCTTGACCTTTTTTATGAGCTGTGTACACTATATATATATATATTACGTTGATCCAATATAATTGAAATGTCGATCAGAAACCATAACTTAAGAACACTCAAATCCATTCTTCAACACGTTTCAGAGTCAGAAGAACAGATCCACGTATGTTACCGTCAGGTTAGAGTAAACCAAGTGGTCAATTGGGATGCTATCTTTTCGGACACAAAATTGATAACAGCAGTGATAGTATACGTTTTGTTTATGGCTGCACAATTATTGTTAAGTTACGGTGGGTTTGTGTACTTTGATGTTGAAAACAAGCCGATGATTTACACCATTTCAATGATTTTTAACATTGTTGCCTCTTATTTCTATCCGGTTTTGATATCTAGTTTGGCAGAAGAAAACATAGATAATCCATTTCAAGACTTAAGTAGGGAGATCAAATGTTACGAAGGTTTTTTTGCTGCTGTTGTTATTCAAATCCTTTCCTTCTCACTCTCGTTGTGGTCCACTATTGTACTTTTCAATGTAGCAAATCTTGTATTACTCGACTATGATTTCATCACAAGGTCGACGGTTAGAATAAACGTGACAAATTCAATGAGAACTTTCCAGTTAGTTTCCTTATCTTTATCCTTTTTCGGATTACTCATGGCAATTGTTAATTTTTGGGTCACTAGAAATAAGTTGGTTCGTTATTTGAACAGAATTGAAAGAAAAAGGTTTCGTGATCGAATTCCTTATAGACAGCCGTTCCATCCAGTTGTATTGCCAGATGATTTTTATGATGAGTACTTAAAAACATTGAATAGAACATATGGTGAGGTTGCAAGTTGATGTTAAGCTGTAGAAAGTGGGTAAATATATATATATATATTTGGTTAAAAGTTTTGTTCCAAGCTAGTTAGCTGGATTTAGATGTTTAAGGTTGGGAATAAAAATCATTTTTAATACAAAAACAAACTTTATTAATATAAAATACAAAGTAAAAGAAGTATCTAAGCAAACAAATGCAAAAAGATAAATAAAATAAAGAAATAAAAAATAAGGATAAAAATACAGGAACAAGTACTTGAAACATTCTAAAAACTAAAAGAATGCCATCCATAATGTATCCGTACTAGCTAAATTACGTGGATTGACGGCATGAGCAATCAAATTTAAAATGAACTGAGAAGCAACACCTTCACTGTTAGTATCCATATGAGCCAATTGCATAACACGTTTGATAACAAAGTCAGTGTTAACACGAACAATCTCTCTTAAATGTGGATCTTGAGCAGATGGTCTATGTTGTTGAGTAAACCAAGCAATAACTTCATCTCTAACAAACAAACTCAAGTAATGTTCAATTTCAAATTCGGGATCAGCTAAACATTGTGCAATAACCATTATATGCATTGACAAAATTCCTTCCAAGCCAGCCTCACCAATCAATTTTTGAATGTTTGGAGTTAGTCTAAATGGAACTAATTCTAATGAACAGAACAATGGAGCGGCTCTTTGTGCAGAAACGTCCAGTGAGCTGTCAGCAAATGCATTGGAGTGCGTTTTGCCACTAGCAACCTTGTAAGGTAACATTTCAGAGGTCCAAACTCTACCTGAGCCTTGATTGATATGAATCTTTTGTGGTTGTCTGGAGTTTATACAAAGCATATAAGTCATAAATATGAATGATGCATACTGAGAGGAGAATTGTTTTCTGAATAACCAGAAGTCTTCAAATCTTTGGTAGTGATTGATAAAGTGGTTCTTCATTACAGTGCTTGGAACAAACATCGATTGAATAGCAGCCAGAATTTCGGTCTTAACACTTAAAATATCAGGTTTAGGTAGTCTTGGATCGTAGGCAGCGTGTAATTTCTCAATGGTGTAAGCTAATGGTTCATCTCTGTTTTGACCCTTCTTCATGCAGTAATCTTCATAAATTGAAAGCATGTTGACATATTTTTCGTCATCAGACATGATTCTAATATGAGGTGATAATGGAATAGCAACTGGTAGTGTCAATTCAATGTTACGACGTCTAGCTTGGACATTCTTGGATAAAGCATCATTGAAAATTCTGAATAATTGGAAAATACGTTCTTCCCTTCTGCAATGACGAGCAGCTGGGAATTGAACTGCAAATGGATGCAAGCTACCGTCATGCCCACGAATGGTCATACGTTTGTAGCAAGCAGTTGGTCCACGGATCAATTCTAATGTTGGCAAGAATCTTTCAATCTTAATGAAATGGTTGTTGCTTTCTTTATTCAGCAAGTATTGACCTGGGACTTCAATATCTTCAAACTTCTGGTGGTGGAATTGGCTCAAATGTGGGCAAACTCTCTCCAGGTTGACCTTACCAAAACTTCTATCGAGTTTCTCTTCCAAACAGTCTTTCCATTTTCTCAACTTTGAAATATATGTTTCCAAGTTTGGCTTACTTTGAATAATATCAATATCAAATTCCTGCCTAATATGTCTTGGTAAAACAGTATCAGCAAATCTAATGATATTAGCCTCGGTTGCAGGTGGTAATCTAGCATCCTCCCTCGGGTTAGCTAATCTGTTAAAGTATTGGACACCATCATTATACAAAGCAACAACTAATCTGTAAGCATCACCATCATGGTTAGATTTGAATCTTTGACTGATTTGATCGACCAGGGATTCTAAAGATAAAGCTAATAGTGGATAAGCAGTCTTAAGGATACCCATAATTTCTTCGACATGTTGCCAAGGTTGGTGTTGAGTACTGGAGGTTGGATTTGGAGTAGAATTTGGAGCATTAGCTGGGTGTGGGGCAGGTGAACCAGCAGATCCAGCAGTACCTGGTGTTTCTTGTTTAGGAGCTTCTGTACCTGGGGTACCTGTAGCGCTAGCACCATTAGTGGATCCAGAACGTTGCTGGTTTTGAGCAGCCATTTGACGCTGTAAAACCGCATAATCCTCCTTTGTGGTTCTCAATTGGAAGTGTAAAGCTTGAGGGTAGGATTTAGCAATACGAATCAACACTTGACGAGCAAGTCTTGCTTCTCTGTGAGATAATGAAGTCAACAATTGAGGAATAAAGGTAACCCAGTGCCAAACTGGCATTTCACCTTGATGAGATTCGAATGTGTCGGCAAGAGTACCAGTCGAGTCATCCAAACTAATCAACCATAAGATTCTACATAAAAGTCTTCTGGCCTTATTGTTTTTGTATAAACCAGCAGCTTGTAAGTAACAGCTGATTGCATGCTTAGCGTATGCAATGTCGTTGCTTTCTTTAAATCTAGCATCATTGAAAAAACCCCATTCAGCCCAGGCTTTTGGTAAGTTTAGATCCAATTGAACAGCTGTAGCAAACGCTTGATTGGCTTCATCGGGAGCATTCAGCTTGGCTAAGAACATACCCTTCAAAGTAATGAATTCGGCCTTTTGTTGAGCGGCAAAGTAGACTAAATTAGTGTTACTAATAACATCCAAACCGGTATTTAATTCAGCAGGATTTTGGTAGTGGCACTTGGCTTGTTCACGTAACTTCAAGAATGCTTCTTGAATTTCAATGTTTGGCAAAGTGTAGATCTTGGTCAATTGATTGATACAAACTTCAGACATATTATGCTTTCTAGCAACATGAGCAAAACGGTTAATAACCCAAGCAATTTCATGATAACCTCTGAAAGCATAAGAGTTGTTGTTGGTGTTGTTTTGTTGTAATGCTGGAATTAGAGGCATATAAACCTTGTTGATAACATTGAATGCATGCTGACGCCATGTCACCAAATCGTTCCAAATGTTAATATCATCCCAAGTGTTGGGCAAACGTTCTCTCCATGCTTGTAAGACTCTCTTTAACTCTTGAGACTTAACGTCCAAGTTCTGAGCAGTTGTGGTTGCCAAACTCCTGTAAACTTGACTAGCTTCCATGAACTCAACATATTGTTGAAATGTGTGTAATAAAGAAACATGTGAATTGGTGATTCTTTGTGGTAACGAATGCCACTTACGTAAAGCCAATTGAATACCTTCATCACAATATCTAGTGACATTTTGAATAGTTTCCTTGTTGTGCGCATAACCTTGTAAGCACAAGAATGTTTGAAACATTTGTCTTCTTGGAGTAGGAACATCCATAACGGTCTTGACAGATTGTTCAAGAGGTTCTCTATCAGAAATCCAATCAGCAACTCTCCAACCACATTCCAATAAGAGATCGGTAAAGCCTTCGTGTTTTGCTAATTCTGTCAAAATATCCCAGTGTTGTAGCTTCTCAGCACACAATATCCAGTTATCTTCCCATAAAGCATATTCAGATTCACTGTATGGTAATACACCACTTCTAGCCTTAATTTGAGCGTTCTCATAAAGTTGAATACCCTTGTCCCATAAACCAATTTGTTCATAAGATAGAGCAGCGTTGGTTTCAAAGTACTTGGCTCTTCTTCTCCATAAACCGTAGAACATATCGTCTTCTTGTAAGTTAGCATACATTTCAACTAGTGCGTCCCTATTGGTCTCACGAATCTTTGAGTTTTCAGTGATCGGATCAGAATCAATTTGTTCCAGAATTCTAACACCTGAATACCAGGCATCGTAGTTCAAACCTAAGTACTTGACTAAGTGAGGTGGTAATTGCAAATCTTCACATTTACCAGCAGCCTCCAGCATCGTGTGGATAACATTCGGCTTACCATCTTGTTGTCTAACGTGATAGTCCTTGGATAGCAAGGTTACAAATGAATGTAAAAAATCAGTCTTATCTCTATTATCAATTGAATTGTAAGCAATAGGGAATAAAGAGCACCAAGATTTATGGATAGTCTCTGGACTTTGATAAGAGATATCCAGTAATGGTATAATGATATCCTTTGCCTTAACCTTCAATGAGGATGAAATGAACTCGATATGATTGGCAACAAACTTAGAAATGTCATCCGTGGTCACAGCTGAAGTTTCACCTTCAGCGGTTGGTGGTAATGCTTGAGTAATATCGGATAGAGCTGCGAGCTGGTGTTCTTTAGGAGCAAATTTAACATCATAATCAAAATCAAAAGATCCATATAATAATTGAGCAGCTTGATTCAACCATGGATATTCGGCCAAGTATTCCCAATTCTGTTCACGCACAATATAGAATAACCTCTTGTTTAAATCTTTTTCTAACGAATTATCCATAATGGACATCACTTCTTGGCGAATGGAAACTTCCGATAACTTAGTTCCAACTAAGAAAGGATGCTCCATCCTAACAGTCAATTCGGTACAGGCCAATGACTCATCTCTGAAGATATCAACAATAATTTGGTAGAACGCTTTGGCCAAACCAGGATCGCCCTTCATTTCAAAGACCATCATCTTAGATAGAATACCAGCCTTTTCTTTGGTGGTTGGGAATAATTCATTCTTAGCAAACACCCAGCCTCTAGCAATATGGACAATCTTCATCAGCAAGTCCTTGTCAACCGATCTATCAATTAATTGAACAAAAAGTGATAAGAAAATTCTTCTTTGATCTCCAAGGGCTGAAATTCTCATAGAGGAGAAGTTCAAAATCTTTTCCAACAACTTGGTCGTCATCTTAGCTTCGTAGTCACTCATATAACTGCTTGAATCAGTGTTGTTGTATTGTCTATTTTGACTTGCAATTGCAATGTGATCTTTAACTAACTTGCTCAATGTCCTCATGATCAATGGAATCAACGGATTCAATGAATCTGGTTTGTATTGAGCTAGAGTCCATGAAAGAGTAATACCAGCAGCAACAGAGTTCATACTGTTCAAATCTTCAGAAACAGCAGTGGCCAAAAAGGCAAGGAAGTTCTTGACATCTTCTGGCTGGTCTTCTTCTAATGGAGAGATCTCAACCTTGATGGCTTGCAAAATTATTCTCAAGACCTTTTGTAAGACTTCTTGAATATCGTGGTTATCTGAACGGATACACTTTTCTAATAACTTTTGCAGGTAAACTAGGTTTGAAACGATCCATTCGGATGTCTTCCATTCTAATGCAACACCTAATACCTCTAATGCATTTAAGCAGTAACCCAAAACATTACTCGTGTTGAAATCAGCAGTGATCAAGAAACGTTCAAAGAATGCCAACTTAACAGTAACCTCTGGCCAATAACTTGGTGATAGCAAAACATGAAGAATGTTCAAAGCACGTTGACCTAACTCGTTCTCAGATGCCCTGTGTTGACAAATGCAAACATACCTGATCAAGAAAGTGATACAAGTCTCTCTTTGACCAAATGGAACAGTGTAAGCTTCTGGTGGTTCCTTCATCTGGGTGACCTTCAGTTCAGTTTCTTCATCGATATCCATCATATCAGCATCGGTATCTTCAGCAGGCTTGACTTCTCCGTTGATCGATTTGGCTTCTTGTTTGGCTCTGGTTTCCCATTTCAAAATCAAATCGGCCATATCAATGGCAAGAATTTGATTTTCGGCAGAGCTGTTGTTCAGAATAGTTAACTTGCCCATAGCAGTAATGATGTTTGGAATAAAGTGATCTCTATCAAGATAAAATAGGTCTGAGTGATGAACAATAAATTGGTAAACATTCAAAACTTGGGTAACATTGAAACCATCCTCTGATAAAACACGACGAGACCAGTTCAACCATTCCATAGTAGAGCCAACTCTCACCTCCAGAACAGGAGCCAAAATATCCAATGCCTGTCTAGCAAGGTATCTAATATCAAGCTGATTAGCCTTTAATAAAGCAACAAAGACTTGAGTGACCAATTTAGCAGGAGTATCAAATGAAGAAATAAAGTAAGCAGTAGAAACATAAGCAGCCTGTTTAGTGATCAGGTCATCTACAGTGATCAAGTTCCAGTTGAACTTGATGATTTCCTTCTTTGATTCAGACACAACTTCAGGAGCAGACTTAAGTAACAATGCAGTCAATTGAAGTAATTCTAATCTGTAAGTATTAATAGCACCCACTTCCTTGACAGAGCTTGGGTCAGCCGTCTTCTTCCAGACCTTTTCATTGACGCTTTCAATCCAGTTAGGAGCATCATCCTTGAAGTTAACCAAAGCTGATAAGTTCTTGTTGGTGTGAAGTTCGTAAGCACAGATTGGAATGAAGATATTTTTAACTAAGTAAACCTTTGACTGCAAGCACAATGATTCTTCACTGGAGCTTTCAATGATTTGTTTCAAGTATGTTTGACGGAACTTAGCATCAGGAGATTTCACAACATCGTCAAAAATGAAAGCTGAAAGTTGTGAGGTGATGGTTAGTTTCTTTGAACAAATGTAATCAATAATCTTGATTGCAGATGCGACAGATGATTGATTCAATCTCATCAAGCTAACATAAACTTCTTGTAATTTGGTTAGGGACTGATCCAATTGGAAATGAATTGGTGAAACTAATGGGGAAGTCTTCTTATGTTCAAGACATGTTGACGAAATTTCTAATAATTTTTGTAGTAATTCACCTTGACCCTTTAACCATTCGAAATCTTGGGATCCGATAGCGGCGATCAGGTCAACCATATTAGCAAACTTAGCGTATCGTATTTCATTGTTAATTTCTTCTGAAAGAGAAAGAGTAAATGCGTTGAGTTGGTTCTTGACATTATCTCGCAAGTTTTTTGACTCTGGTAAACCAACAAAGTAAGCAAATCTAGCACCGTAAACTCTAGATGAGAATTTTTGCTTAAAGTAAGTCGCTGAATGATCACCGAATCTGTTTAAGAATTTGGCAATTGAAGCTCTGAATGGGGAAATCTGGTGACGACGTAGATTGGTTTCCAAGTATAACAATGTGCTCAATAATTCTTCCATAAAAGTGAAAGCTTGTGATGGCAACAAATGGAAAATATTCAAGATAGCAACAATAATTTGAACAGTCGGATTGTTATCAAGTTCTTGCAAAGAGATTCTTTGTAAAGCTGGTGGTTGAGCCCATGCCATTAAATGATCTAATAGTTTTCTACCAATTTCCACCTTGAAGTAAGAAATCAAAAGTTCAAGCAAACGAGACAAAGCTTCTAAACCAGAGACAGTCAATTTCTTGTGATCGGACAAATTCATTAACATTGGTCTTAAACCACTTTGTAGTAATTCCTTCGGTAGCTTTGAATTTTGAGATAAAACTTGTTTTAAACCGGCATGAGCGGCATTGATAATCTGTGATGATTTAGCACATAATGTTTTAAAGAACACTCCAAGAATTCTGATTCTGATTTGTGGGTTACCATTTGAGAATGCAGGCTTGGTTAAAGCAAGTGATAATAGTTCGATACAAACCACCCTTAATTTGACTAATTGTTCTGCTGTTCTGTGTTCAGAGATCCTATGTGCACTAATCAATGATTCATCATCAGCATCAACTAATGCAAGAGCTTCGGATAATAATCTGTTTAATTCATCGTTAAAGTCCAAGAATGTGTTTTCTAAACCCAAGCAGAAAGTAATAGCATCAATATTACCAATTTGCATGTGAAATGGTAAAGCACGTAATGGTTTACCAAAGATAGGAGCTAAGAGAATACCTTTACTTGGTGAAATCATAGTAGCGATAGGAACTTGTGTAACTTCTGATAAGACGGCTAAAGCGCTTTGGGCAGTTTCTCTAACATTAGGATTTGAATTGCTCAAATCAAAAACAATTTGGCTGACAACAGATTGGAATGGCTGTTGAAAAACAGCTTCTTTGGAAACTTCCTTATTACAATCTTTGAGCAACTTCAAAACCAGATTTCTCGCAACTTTACAAACTTCTGCAGGAACATCAGCAGGGGTGTCTCTTAAAACAAAGAACATTGCTCTTGAAATTTCCAGCTGCCTTAGAGAGAAATAGCTAACTGGCATACCAATATCGTTGACCATAGTTTGTAGTCCTAAACAACCACCAAGTTTACTATAATAAGCTTCTTCAAAACAACAATGAACAAACTTCGAGCACATTCTTCTAATTGGTAAGAATTTAATAGCATCATCAACTGAGCCAAATAAATTCACACAGGCATTAAAAATAGTTTGGATAGATTCAATACCAACATCACGAACCGCCTTCATATGGAAACTTAGAGCATAAGAAATGGCATCAAAAATTGTATTCTCGTTCAACGAATTCTTACCTTCATGATTATTCACGGTAAATTGACGGTTAAACTTGTAAGCATCAACAACAGTTCTACCAAAATATAAGAGAACATAGTGTTCACAAATACCTTTAATTAACAATTCAGCTTCTTCTTTAACTTCGTCAATCGAAACGGAGTAAAACAAAGCTTCCAATAACTTGATCAACAAATCTTCTTGTCTAGTAAATTTTGGCATATCTTCAACTTCATCAGCCTCTAAATGCAAAGTATCGGCAACTTTCTTTTGTTTCTCTTCGTCGTTAATATATTGAATGACTTGGGTAATTTTACCAGCTAAATCGTCAGGAACATCTTCAGACCTAATAAACAATTTCAAAATTGAACTCAAGTATTTAAATGCACTAACTCTGTAATGTAACTTGTAACGAACATTTACCAATGTGTTCAACGCAGTTGAGACACCTCCAGTGATAGAAACAGGGGTTTCTTTTGGTAAACCTTCAATTTTAAACATAGCCTCAATTTCTTGATTGGATGGGGTTTGAGAAGCCAGGTCTTGGTGTAATCCAATAAAGTTTCTATTTCTACCACCCAACTTACCCAAAATACGGAAAGTTGTGTGAGAGTGTTGATGATAGTATGGTAGTGGTCTTAAATGTTTCCATAGAGCTTTCATAACATCTTCGATGACAGGTTCAATGATAGGGTCAAAGTATTCGGCGGTTAAATTATCGACACATAGCTCTAGAGTTCTTAAGCCTTGACTAATCAACTCTTGAGAACCATTTAAAGCATAAACCAGGGGTCTCATCAAATAACTCAAATGAGGAACCAAAACGCTCAATCTAACTGGAACAGTCAAGCATAATTCAACATAAATATCTCTTTCTTGCGGTCTTCTAGCAGTTTGGATTAGCCTATTCAATGATTCCAATAAAACTTGTAGTAATGGTAATATTTCCTTGTATAAAGCTTCAAATCTACCACCACCAATACTTCTAAACAAGGTTCTTATCAAGTAAAAGTACACAATTGGTTCCTTTGCAGTCGTTGTGTATTCTAATGATTTCAAAATCATTTTGTTCAAGTGAGGTAGAATGACACTTTCGTTGGCAGTTGGGAATAAATTCACGGACATAAAGCATAATTTGAATAATCTGATCAAAATGTTAGATTTTATTATATCCATTTCGCCCAATTCGTGTAGCTTTGACATAACAAAAATGATCAATATACCAGAGAAGTTTGATGTTGTAATTTCACTAGCAAGAAAGAATTGAGGGATATGTAACAATGCAGCATTTCTAAGCATAGCTTCAAACATATTTTCTAACTCAGATTGAACAATTTCATTAAATGCCGCTGGTTCAACGTAGATAAACATAGTTGCAAATATTTCCATTAAATCTTTTTCTTCCTTTGATGAGGTGATAGGTAAATTTGGACCACTGACATCGAATGACTGTCGTAAAGCTGCGTTCATTGTAGCTGGTTTTGAACTTTGGAAAAACTTCAATCCTGAAATACACTGTCTAAATAGTTTCTTCAGGATGTTCAGTTCTTCGTCGGATGTAATTCTGGCACAACCATTCCAAGCTTGTAGTGCATAATCCTTTGGTGGAGGGGGGTTGCAATTTCTAAATCCATAGAAGACGGATTTCAAAAACGTCATTAAAGTTTTGAATAGATAACGTGCATTTTCCAATGGATCTTGTGAAGCAACTTGGGAGATAGAAATGGGAAGCTCTCTGTTAATATCGCTCATGAGGAATAGGACTGGCTCTCTCTCTGTATTAAATTGATTGTCAATATCAATGGCATCCGTTTGGCCTGATGTTGCTGTCGGTGTTGAGGTTGGTGTGGACGAAGTTGTTGTATCGCTTTGTTGTTCACTTCCTTCGTAGGATGAGCCCAGTGCCTTTCCTGTGAGCAGTTCAGATTGCTTTTGCCATTCTTCTTTTTTGATTTTCTTTTCATCTTTTGATTTGATGTATTTGTAGTGTTGTTGCATTATATCTGTATACTGAATATTTAATAAGTTGAATCTCTTAACGAAAGCATCGATCATGATCAAAAATAGCTGTCTTGCTTCAGCTTTATTCTCCAACTTCAAAATTCTATCCACCAAGTTTAACAATAACTTGGCACTCATAATGTGAACTGTTTGTGCCAAAGTGTTGTCCTGTAGATGTTGACAATAAATTTCAACACTGTTCCATATCTGTTGGGGAGTAAGTTCACTGTTGACATGAATAAAATCAGCGACGATTGAGTATGCTAATGGTCTTAAAGTTTCGTGGGCAGTCAAACCCTCACCAATGATAACCCGATCATCAAATAGCATGTCAATCTTCGGTAAAAATGATGTTCTAAATTCAGTTGATAAAATATGCCTTGTCGCATGTAAAAGTTCTCTTCTAGCAGCTGCTAATTCGCATGGACAATCTTGGAGCAATCTTATGATTAAATCTGGGATTTCTTTGTGGTATGGTTCTAAAGCTTTTCCTGCGCTTCTACGAATAAATACATAGGCTAAAAATGATGCAGCTTTAACTTGGCCCACAATAAAGTCCCCATATAGTAATCTATTCTTAATTTCTGGAGAAACTGATGTAACGTATTCACCTTTAGCGGCGGCTGCTTCGTGTGCTTCTTTTTGTTTCAATGCCTGTAACTTCAGCAATCCAATAACTTGAGGGATAAACTTGTGAATTGAAGAATCAATAATCTCCTTGTAAGGAGAATATAATGAAACCATAGTGATTGGACATTCCGCAATCATCTTGAATGAATGGGTAGCCTTGAATAGATGTTTGGAAGAGTTCTCATCGCTAGTGAACTCATCCGAAGATGATGAAAGCTGTGGGGTTGCTGGATTATTAGGTGATTGACTACAAAATTGCTCTTCAACAACCTGGGGTATATTAGTGTAAACTTCTTGTAGTAGGTCAATGAACTCTTGAACTTTTCCGGATAAGCTTGATTTGTACGATTTGTGTAGTGATGTAATAATTTTCATGCATTGAATACCGTTTTCTTCGTTCTCTTCCTTAATTAACTTCATTAAAACATCAAGGATATCATTTGCGTAGGGTAATAAAGTTTCATTTGTTGGTAATCTGTGAATAATATCCAATATTAAATTTCTTAGTCTTTGTTCTGGTGATGTAGAGGTGAAACTAATTGGAACAACCTCCAATTGTTTAAAAAAAACTTTAATCAGTTTCTTCAAAAACTGTTCGTATTCTTGTGCACCATTATATGTCTCTAATGTATCACAAAGTTCTGAAAGAACTGAATGTTTTTTTCTATAATCTAGAGATTCATCCTGTAATCTCGATACAAAAGTATCTAAATGATCCATATACGTAGTCATTGTCAGCGTTTAATACCTTTTGAATGGAAATTAATGGAGTTTCAATGAGTAAATTGTATAACTGGACCAAATATTTTACGATTAGAAATACTGTAGCAGCTTGTAAGTCGGATATATGCTTTGTTTGGACATGTTTCGGTGAAGTCTTCTGTTTATTATGCAGATAGAAGCATTCAAAGATTCCTCCATACTTAAGACGCACACCAAAAAAAAAGTTGAAAACTCCACGATGAAAAAAAGTGGGAATTTGGAAAATTTTGAAGATTTCAAAGTCACGTGACTGTATACTACCTTTTAAAGTTCACGGCTATTTCACTAACCGGCCCTTTGTGTTGAGCTGGTTCCTTTCTTTGATAAAAAGTATTGAACACTTGTGGAACTTCATTGAAATCGTAAACAGGCTATACACTGATATATGGAGAAATTAAGTAAACGGTAAAACCTTACAAGTTCAAAAATTAAAATTTATCGAAGGATAATGATAATTAGTTTCTTGCCTCAACATTAGCGTTTGATTCTTTGACTCTTTTTTTGAACGCTAAGCCTGGGATATAACCAGCGTATAAATCATCAACTGCTTCTAATGATAAACCCTTGGTTTCTGGAACAAAAGCCCAAACAAAAATAAAAGAGAACAATAAACAACCAAAGAAAACAAAACCATAAGCAAAATGAATGGCATTGGAGATAAATGGAGTGAAAAAGGTAATCAAAAAACCCCAAATCCAGTTGGCAGAGGTGGCAATCGCCATACCCTTAGTTCTGATTCTTAATGGATAAGTTTCAGAAATGACCACAAAGACAGTCGGACCCCAAGTGGTAGCGAAGAAAAAGATAAAGAAGCAAGCTAAGAAGATCATAGAATTACCGGTCGATTGGTCGGCATTAATTCCAAATTCATCTGGGTACAAACACTTGCTACCAATAACAGCAAATATGACAATACAGGTGCCCATACCGGCAGAACCACATAATAAAGTCATTCTTCTCCCAAAGTGGTCAACAATGTACAAAGCCAAAAAGGTTGAAACAAAGTTAACAACACCCAAGATAATAGAAGTTTCGTAAGAATCTTTCAAACCAACAGATCTGAAAATGGTGTTACCAAAGTAGAAGAAAAAGTTTGCACCAGTTAATTGTTGTAATGATTGTAACATAACACCAACAAAGACTCTGTAAAGAATCTTTGGTTTACCAGTAATTAATTCACCCCAAGAAGCACTACCAGCAATTCTTTCGGTTTCAATAGAATTGTAAATCATCTCTGTTTCATTGATAACCAATTCAGAATCGATACTTACTTTGTTGACAGAAGAAATGGAAATTTTTGCTTGGCCTATTTTATCATTTTCAATTAAATATCTTGGTGATTCAGGCATATAAACCATGCCAGCAATTAATAAAATGGCCCAAGCAAAGCATAAACCTAAAGGAATTCTCCATTCTCTTGAGTCATTGTAGTAGTGAACAGTACCGTAAGTGGTACAGTTACCTAAAAAGATACCAGCTGTAATCATAAGTTGATAACAGGAAACCAAAGTGCCTCTAATTTGTTTTGGTGATGTTTCACTTATAAACATTGGGCACAAGACAGATGTAGCACCAACAGCCAAACCAGAGACAATTCGACCAATAAAGAATTGAATCCATGAATCAGTTGATGAAATTTGAACAATGATACCGATGATGTAAACAACCATAGTCATCATTAAGCCCCTCTTCCTACCATACTTATCACCTAGCCTACCTAAAGTTAAACCACCAATCGCACAACCAATGTTAAAGATAGAAATAATTAAACCAGTTCTAACTTTTGACAAGTGATATTCACCGTCATTGCCAACTTGACCAAATCTGGATTTGAAATCAAACATATTGACAAAACCGGAAATAGTACCAGTATCCCAACCAAAAACAAATCCACCAAAAGCAACTAAACCACACATTAAGCCAACTAACAAGTAGCTAGTGTTTGTTGTTCGAAAGTCTAAAATATCATGAGTTTCTTGGATTTTTACTTCAGCTGTTGAATAGTTCACTTTTAATGAAGCGACAGGTGACAAGCTGTCAACTGTAGGATCAGTACCTTTTGAATTCGAAGTTGAAGGGTTTAGAGAAAAAGACATTACTCTTATCTTATGGTTAGAAAACGGCTGAGTTTTTTCTAATTGGTGCAAAAAAACAGTTCCTACCTTTTTAAAAAGGGATCATGTACCAGTATTTATAGAGAAATATCGAAGTAACTTGACTTCTGCTTTTTCTGCTTTTTCTGCTTTTTCATTCAAACAGAATAACAAAAAGTTTCTGGGAAAGCATTATCAATCAAGCATTTACTTGTTGGTAAACGATAATCTCATTGTTGATATCCAAACAGGTAATTCATAAGGGATTGATTTGTAGATTAATTAGCTGTTATGTGTAAATAACCTTCCAAGAAGGCGTGTGTGTGCTAACAGAGTGTTTGGTCCAATATTTACAACAAGAAAGTGGTCGTGGTATACTCTCCCACTGGAACAACCACCAACCTTTTCATCGTCTACTTCGTTGTGTAGCTGAATTGCAGCTGATCAACGTTATAAAAAGTAACTTGAAATGGCCCAAAAATATAAAGGTATATATAGTCAAAGAGCTCACAACTTTCCAAAAGAAGAAATTTCAAACCAGATGAGCTCATTTGCAAAACAGAACGTATATAAAATTTCCAAAATTGTTATCTTGCTTTGATTTTGGTAACTATACAGCAAAACTCTTATTGGAACTTTCGATTGGACTTATATTTCTCAAATCATACCAATCATAATAAAGATAGTAAATAATCGCCCAACTCTATATAAAATAATCTAGCCACTACACATTGTTTAAAACTCTATCACCCAAAAATCTAATTCTTAAGCCGTTGCCTCTCCGCCAACAAGTCCCATAGCTTTTTATACTGTTTAACCACTTCTAGATATTCTGCAACTGGTATCATTTCTCTATCTCCAATACTTTTTATCAAAACATCTGGTGGAACAAAAAATCCACTTTTTGGAGAAATCTCTCTCAAGGGCATTGATAGTTGGCTTGAACCATCAAAGGTGTTCTCAGATTTGTCAACAGACTCTTGGGCATCTTTGATCAAATTTCTAGCAATTTGGTTGATTGTGGGGTTTTTCATATTAAAATCATCAAATATAAAGACATCATTTTGCTCTGTTTGATCTGAAGTGACTGGGGTTTCAGACAGATTATTTCCTTGACACTTCTCCACACCTGACGATTGAGCCCCATTGTTCTTCTTTATAGGTGTAACTGATCCTATTAGATTATAAACATTACTTTTCACATTTTCTGTTGTTAAGTTTTCTTCTGGTTGACTACCATTTTCCTTACCACTCAGCGGCTCAGTGGTATAACTGTCCGAATCATCGGATATAATACCTTTTTCAAATAAGTTCCAAACACCCTTTTTCATAACCGAACTGTACGAAGAGTCAAATTTATTTGAAATAATATTGGGTTCAAATTTACTTGATAGGAAAGGAAGAGAGGTTTTTTCATTAGTTGAAAAGTTACTTGTAATTCTTTTTGAAGGATAAATCTTGTCTGTCTGTTTCGTTGGTGATATTTGTTGCTTTGAAGCTAGACTTTGACGAGTAGGTGATCTTATTGTATTTTTTTGGGGACTTGATGGTAATGATAATCTATTAATAACATCTGTAAATGGATAAGCATAAAACTGTGAAGTTTTGCATTTTCTGATTGAGGAATAAGTTGGTAATGCATAATGGGGATACTTTCTGCCGCTGGAATCTGGGGTCTCTGAAACCAGCGAGTTTCTCTTAGATCCCATAGTTAATTATTGCAGATTTGTTAGACTACCCTTCAACTATTACAATTATAGTAAATTGAAGCAAATTGTACATTTATCTCAAACAGAGCTGTTTTCTTCAAGTTTTCTAGGCTGCTACTAAAACACATAGGCGCTATCCTCTATCCTCCATTCAACAAACAGGAAACAAAAGGGAATCCCTACAGACACGGCAGACTTTCCTACAGACACAGCAGCACTATGTAATATATTATGTAACAACTTAATGACATAATCAGTTTTATAATATCATGACGTAAACAACGTTGCCCACCACCCTTTACTCCTTTACCCTACATTACCGCAGCACCCAAATTACTTACTACAGCAACTACATTCTATCCTCAACTACTAAAGAATATCTCTTTCTTCTTGTAATCTTTTCTTTCTTCTGATTCTTTACTTATATATCCTATTTATACCCTACATATCCGAATTGT
>PPKI02000071.1:0-59140 GCA_003707645.2 Ogataea trehalophila
CAAATTACTTACTACAGCAACTACATTCTATCCTCAACTACTAAAGAATATCTCTTTCTTCTTGTAATCTTTTCTTTCTTCTGATTCTTTACTTACATATCCTATTTATACCCTACATATACGAATTGTATGGCCAATTTCTCCACATTTTGAGCACCAATGTAGTTTCTGAAGGAGACAGTGACGTGTTTCCTGCGGCAATGTAGGGTAAAGGTAAAGGGGTGGTGGGTAACGTTGATTACGTCATGATATTATAAAACTGATTATGTCATTGAGTTGTTACATAATATATTACATAGTGCTGCTGTGTCTGTAGGAAAGTCTGCTGTGTCCTTAGGGGTTACCGGATAGAGGTTACAAATAACATAAGCAATTACATAATGCAATAGTTTTAGAAAATTTTTCGAATATTGTTTCTTTACACGATTAAATGGTTTGAATGTGTGCACAATACGAATCTGGCAGGTTTCAGCTTTAGCTATGTCACATTTACAAACACATAGCCAAATCGCATCACTTTATTTGTAGATTGTACCATCATTCAAGGAAATAATCACATACAAAACGTTAATAACAACCATGATTTGCTCAATTTCAGGAGAACCAGCAACTGAGCCAGTCCTCTCCCCAAGTTCAAGCAGGATCTTTGAAAAGAGACTTATTGTTGAATACATCAACCAGAATGGCATAGATCCAATATCCCAACAAGCAATATCTTTGGACGATCTATTACCGATTGACCTTTCCTACTCCGAAAAACCTCTAATAGTGAAAGATTCAAACCATACCTCCATTCCTTCTTTGCTATCTGTGTTCCAGAAAGAATGGGACTCGTTGGCCCTAGAAATGTTCGAATTAAGAAAACAATTGACTGATACAAAGAAAGAATTAAGTTTGGCATTATACAAGCAAGATGCAGCAGTTCGAGTGGCGGCACATGCCATCAAAGAAAGAGATGAGGCAAAGAAGGCACTGCAAGATTTGAGCATTCAAATTGGTAGAGGTGAACCTATTCCTGAACTAATGGACTCCACTCCATTAGAACAGGACGCAGATGAAGATATTGAACCAATGAACCCAGATGTTGTTTCAAACTTGCAATCATCTCAAATGAAGTTATATGAACAACATAAATCTGAAAAATTCAAGTTCCCATTTGGCACTTCTCCACTTTCAACAACCGTTGAATCAACTCAGCAAGTTTTCAAAGTTACTAAAAAGACAACTATCAAATATTGCGCTCTAAGCTCCGATGAAACTTTAGTTTCCATTGTGCTATCAAATAATAAACAAATCGTTTACGATTTACAAAACTCCGAAATATTAAGCACTTTCACAACTACGAAACCACAGAGCATCACTTGTTTAGCCTGGTTGCTAGACAGCTATATGGTGGCATATGGTTGTTCTAATGGTGATATTCTTCTTTCTCTACCTAGAGATTGTTCCAAACAATTGAAAATCAGCACAGAGGAACCTATCATTTCAATCATTCAACACCCTGGATTGAAGTATTTCATTTCAGTTTCCGAAGGTAGATACACCATATACGATTATACGAACGTTAATGAAGAGGAATTACCTGTTGCTATTTATAGATCAAAGAAAAAGAGCAATAAATATACTGCAGCAGCTATACATACAGATGGTTTATTATGTGCCTTTGGATTGTCAGAAACTAGTCAAGTTTCTATTGTTGATATCGTTCAATGCCAAGAGGCTATGAAGATTGAACCACCCACTGAAGTCCAATCAGCCTCCAAATCTCATGTTACGAAATTATTATTTGCTCTGAACGGTTACGCTTTAATAATGACATACTCAATCACAAGAGATGATGGTTCTCAAGGTAAGGTAGTTGGCGTTTATGACGTGCGTAAGTCAGTCTTTCAATCAGTGTGGACTCCATCTGATACAACTAGTGAATCATTGTCAATTGACAAATCATCGTCGTTATTGATCATTGGCAAGTCTGTCTTTAGATACTCTAAGAAGGGCAAAGTTTGGGGACCTGAAGAAACTGGTTTATTAGACTCTCTTGAATGTAGTAGGATCATGACATCTGCTATTGACAGTGACTATAACTTTAAATCGATTGGGGATGATGGATTGTATTACTCTACAAAGATAACTGCAAACTAGCAGCTTCGTTGTTGCAACCTTTTTTGCGTCTTAAATTTTTTGTATTATTTTTGTAATTTATTAGGTCTAATAGAATTGATAAAAAATATCCTACTCATTTTGTTCAACTGTATAAAGGTTTTACTATTGGCTTTCATAGGTTCAGTTACTGGCTAACATGTGGTAATCAAGCTCAAATCAGTGTAAAGAAAGTTAAGTCAAAATTTTTCTGGCGCCAAATCCTTTAGATAAGAAGCAAAACCCGAGCCTGCCGAAGGTACTACTTTAATCAAATATTTAAACTACCGGAACCAGACAATACGTCTCTTTGTGACCCATATCCCCTGCATAGCCTTTGGACTCTTGATCCGTCATCCATTTGAACCATTTCTTTTGAAACCCGACCAAGTATTTATACTGTTTCGAAAAAGGAATATAAGAACGACCTTTTTTTATAGGAATCCACTTTCCCAGAACAAAGCAACTCAACTGCTTAACTATTATCTCACTACACCTAATTACAAAATAAGAACAAATAAGAAATCATGAATAAGTTCAAGCTTCGATTGAAAAAGCCTGGATATACAGAATCATTGATCAAACAGACAACGAGGAATACGACCTGGGGTCCAATAAGTTCGGAATTAAACGAACTTTCTCAACTAACTTTTGATAAATCTGAACTCAATATTATAAGTACGAAACTTTCCAAAAGACTCAAATCAAAGCATCCAATTCATATTTTAAAAGCTTTAACTATCATTTACTTTTTACTTCAAACTGGATCCAACGATTTTATAAAATGGTTAAAGTTGAATCAGTTTTCTATAAAGACATTAAAGGAGTACCAAATTGATACTAAGCACAACAACAAACAATTGATTCAACAATCACACAATATCAGAAGTAAGGCGACAGAGATTATGAAATTAGTTGAAAATAATGAGAAATTGGAGGTCAAACGTGCAGAATTTATGAACTTGAGGTTATCAATGCAATCACCAACACCAAGATCCTCAATTGATCTTGGTATAAACATGAGACCAGGTTTAGAAAGTAAACCAATTCGAAAGACGAAATCACTGGATATCAATAGATCAGAGCTTTTTAATGGTTTGAATCATTTTTCATCATCATCAGAAGGTGAACTAGAGACAGATACTGAGTATTCGAATGACTCTTCAACAAATTTGAAGAACAAGAAAAGTCAGCTAAGTAATATTCTGGAAATCGAGGAAGATGGTTCCTTGCCTAGGGCAATTAACCTTAGAGATATTAACAGATCAACTGACGATAGCTGGAATTGTAAAACCGGTTCTCAAATGACTGTGCATAAATGTTATCCATTGACAACGAACAAGTCGGCCACATCATTGTTTTCAACAGGGAAATTATTGAGTGAAAATAATCCATTTAGAGATTGATTGTAATCTTATTGATTGATTCAAATTCAATTAATTTTCATTTCTTCATATTTCAATTCATTTTAATTTCTTCATGTTTCAATTATATGACACACTTTATTTCGATACGTTCATACATATGTGTATATACCCACATCAACCTACAAATTGGGAATTCTATTAATAGCTTGTTTTTGTTTTTTCCTCATGAATTCCAGTCTTACCTGATACTCTACTTAATAATTATTTTTCATTTTGTCTGTTTCTTTTTGTTTGTTTCTTCATATCTGGTATTTTTTAAAGTACAGGCCAAGTTAGAGTCTCAACATGCTATAGTTTCTCACATATTGTTTTAATACAAATTTTTAATAACGACACTTGATAAAACTATTTGAACCACAATAATACTGAATTAATTGTAGTGTAGTGAAAACACTGGAAGTATACTCTTATCAGTGTGAACTCAACCAATACATGTCTTAGGTTTTCTACCCAGACATCAAAATAGGCGGCAGTGGAGTATCGGATTAATAAACACTAGATATGGGTACTGCATAACAGAGAACTTACAATGAATTAAATTTCTGATTCTGGAGTCATTCGTGATTTGTTTTTTACAGAGTTATTGTTCAAAGCTATTAAAAACTCCAAGAGTTGGAATTGCGCACTGTATCATGTTACCCCACAAATTATAAATAACCCTTCGATTGGATGAGCGGTTCTTGTTATCGTTACTTATGTATTTTAATAGAGATATCCTAGCTAAGTGTGATATATTGTCAATTTGAGATTAAAAAACAAATAATATTAGTGTAAAAAAATTGTTGTTAAGAAAGATAAATTGAAATGAATCCCTTTTCTTACAAACAAACGCAAAAATAAACCTATTAATCCAGACTGCATCAAGAACTCAGTGTGAGGTGAGACGAAAAAGGCCTGTCCGGACTTTCAGAGGCCACATAAAAAACACAGTAATACTATTTGGTGTTTTGTACGTATGCTGGCCAAAATAACACGCTTGGAAAAGTGCAATCAATGTCACACTTTGGGACTTTTTTGTTCCGACTTGTTATTGTTCTTAGATTTGGAGAGCGATCAACCTGTAAATTTAGTCATCCTGGAAGGGGCCTGTCAATAGTAACCAGAAAAAGAAATCCCTATTATACTTTTGGAAAAGAATCTGTTTATAGATGTAGATTATGATGCCTTTTGTCCTTTGTCTGATAGTAAGAAATTATTTGTGTTTCTTTGTTTCTCTGTTTGGTTCTTCAAACACCTGGCATGCAAAACAGCTTTGCACAGCCACGCATGTTTGCCACGTCGTTTCTTTTTTATAACTTGATGCGCCACAAGTATACAACAATTATTTAAAATTTCCCAATTAGGCGATTTGATAGTTTTCTGTTACTCGTTTTGTTTTTGCCACCCGTTTGCTGTTCCCTCTTTATCCCTCACCTTACCCTCACTATAAATACCGTCTCTTTCTTCTTTATTCATCAACCGACATTCCTAATTTATTTGACAATTCCTTAACATTGACTCATCATCAATTACAACATATATACAAATATCTAAATATACAAATATGCAAATTTTCGTTAAAACTTTAACTGGTAAGACTATTACATTAGAAGTTGAGTCTTCTGATACCATTGATAATGTTAAGTCTAAAATTCAAGATAAAGAAGGTATTCCACCTGACCAGCAAAGATTGATTTTTGCCGGTAAACAATTAGAAGACGGTAGAACATTATCTGATTACAACATCCAAAAGGAATCTACTTTACACTTGGTCTTGAGATTACGTGGTGGTATGCAAATCTTTGTTAAGACATTAACTGGTAAGACTATTACATTAGAAGTTGAGTCTTCTGATACCATTGATAATGTTAAGTCTAAAATTCAAGATAAAGAAGGTATTCCACCTGACCAGCAAAGATTGATTTTTGCCGGTAAACAATTAGAAGACGGTAGAACATTATCTGATTACAACATCCAAAAGGAATCTACTTTACACTTGGTCTTGAGATTGCGTGGTGGTTTCTAAGTTAAAGGTTAAAATGCTACAGGTTTACAACGCTATGTTTTTATTTTTTATTTTTGTATAGTTTAGTACATTTAGGCTTTTTTACACCCGATTGACTGTTGGCTGATCTACATTTTTCTAATAATAACAGCGAATTCTTCCATGCGATTCATAAACTAATATACTAGGAATCTACTGATTGTATGTACCGCCACATGGGGAAATCACGTAAAAGTCACGCCGCGACTTATTGACCTGCCCTTCGAACAATTACCACGCAACACCGCAGACGATAAACAATCGGATACACTCTATTATCTACTATCTGTTTCGGTTTATCAGTTTATCCTTACAGATAAATTACCATAAACTAAATAACTAAGTATAGCTTTATTATTAGCGAGAAGAGCATCTATATATTTGTATAAGTAAAGTAGTACATCATTTAGATATCATCCAGAGCCTTTTGAATTTCAGTGTGAATAACCGGACTGATCTTTTCACCTTGGAGTAGTAACAATTTATTAACACAAAAGTCCTTCTTAGCAGCATCATTATGAACAGCTTTGGTAATTATTGTTTTAGTTAATCTTATGAAACTGACAAGAACATTTTGTAAAGATTCTTTGGTTGCGCAGTTTTGCTCAATAACTGACCAAGTGCCATATATGCCATCAACAGTATCAGGATTCAATGCATGATCATTTAATTTCGTCAATTTATTGATCAGAACAAGTAAACAGTTAATACTGGATAGTTGTGATTTGTATGTGTAACTAACACCGGAATCAGAATCAAAGAAGATTATCAATGAACGTAGAATAAATCCAACTAGTTGTTCACTTGGCTCCTTGACATTTACAGCAACAACAAGATTCTCAACAATTGATATTTTGAACTCTTCAATTTTAGCATCCTTTATCTTCTTATTGACCTTTTCTTTACCATCACCAGTAGCATGGTCATCAGAATCATCACTGAATGAATCATCTGTGCCCGTGTCAGATCCATTCTTTGGTTTAGGTAAAATCATAGCAGACACTAACCCAATGTACTCTGAACACATATCTTCATTAGGATACATTCCAATAAACTTACCCAGCGATTTGACTGAATGTTTTGCGTATTCTTTGTTCTTACGTCTAGCCTCAACCAGGACCGTTTTCCTACAAGATTCAAAAACAGAGCTGTTTTCTACGTTGAGTAAATAACCTTCAGTATTGATGGATAACAGAACCAATGAGTTTAGCAAGTCTTCTTTCCCCTTGTATGAACGACCTTTGAGGGATTCCAATAAGATCGAAAATAGATCAGATAGATATTGGGATAAATGACTGAATTGGTCACCTAATTTATCAACAATTTCAATGATTGATAATGCAATTGTTTGACGGATTTGGAAATCTGTTGATTGGATATGCAACTTGGTGAGCTCTATTATTTCTCTAAGGTATAGCTTGATGGAATTAGCACCACCTGATGAGGAATCTGACCATTCTTTTTCAAAAACTTTGTTAATGTCTTTGTTTAAATCATGTTTACCGACAAATGCTAAAGGTAGGAATGACGTTGCAATAGATTGGAACTTGTCACTTGAGTATCTGGATATAGCTTCTGAAGAAACAGCAGAGATCTTCTTCATTGATTCATTATCTCGGGATTCAAAATAGTATTTAGTTAATCTTTTTGAAAGTGATTCAATTTTCTTATAGGATGAAATTCGAACACAATAACCGATCGCAATAGCGTAAGATCTAGCAACTGTTTCATTACGATCTTTCAATTGGCTGATTGACATTTTCAATAAGTCATCACCAAAGTTTTGAGAAATGAATAGATGTTTAACGATTAAGTTTATGATGATCTTGGATCCAGTGACTTTCGATGGTAAGCCGACAGATTTTTTAATTGCATTTGACAAACTGAAGACAAACTGAGGCATCAGATTATCATCCAGCAAATTCATCAGTCTTTCAATCGCTTCCATAATAGGAGAATTACCAACCATGTTTAATCTTTGGGCATCAATATCTTCGGATTTCATGTTGTATTTATCGGCATTCAAAGTCAAATAATTGATCATTTGAGGTTCAATGGAAGACATCAAAACCACCATTTGTTCAACTATTTCCGAAACAAATGGCTTTAATGCTAATGAAGCAGTTTTTGATAACTTTAAAATGGTATCAAATGCAAATGACTTAACATCTTCAGATTCATTCAATAAACCATTGGAACCTAATAAGAATGGGATCAACTGTTTCAAAATTTCATTTGATTTGCCAGCATTTTCAGAATTGGCACTGGAAATTTTAGTAACCATCGTTGTTGCTAAATATCTTGTTAACGAATTACCTTCTTTTCTAACACTGTCTTTAATATCATCCATTGCTCTGAAGGACATTGTCCAAATTTTTTCCAACTCAGATTCGTAGTCTTCTAATGCAACATATCTAAGCAAATCTTGTAAACCAGCAGTACTTGCTTGTCTCACTCTCCATTCTCTGTTACCCATATTAGCTAAAAGTTCTTTCAAAATTAGGTCAAAGTTAGTGGTGATTGTTTTAGATGAGTCAAGGATCAATGTTGACCAAATTTCATTCATTGTTTTCGCAACGGACGTACTGGGATCAAATCTGTATCTGAACAACTTTGGAATCAATCTACTGGATAGCTTAGTATCTTTGGAGATCAAGTCATCTAATTTTGACTTATCCAAGATAGCACCTAAGCCAAAGGCAATACCTTTTCTTGATGACCACAATGCTGAGTTTTTGGCCAGTGACATGAATTTATAAACTAAACTTGGATCACCAACTTCTGAGGCTAAATTCAAAATATCTTTGTATGTCGAAACTGAACCATCACCAGTACTTAACACACCTGGCTCAAACAATTCAGTTTCGCTATCCATAGATCCGCTAATCAAAGTCTTTGTCTTATTAGAGTCAGTAAAAGATAGCAATAAGTTGTGGACCAAGGTGTCCTTGAAATCCAGATCACCCATTTCGTAGACGATACTCAAACCTCTAGAAGCAGATTCCTGAATCAATTCGTCCCTGTCTGACAAGAACCTCATAAATGAAACATGAATCTCACCCAATTTTTCCTTGATTTCAAGTAAATGTCCACAGTACTGAATCATGGATAACAACCAAATACAACCCGCTCTGCGTAAAGAAGGTTTTGTGTCCTTACACGATTTCAAAATCATGATTAGTAATGGTGAGAGTCTTTCTGTAGTTGATTGAACTTTAGGCTTGAAGTCAAGGGCTTGAATATCAATTTTCTTATCCATGATCTTAGAATTCCAACCAGCAGCTAAAATGGTGAATGCCTCTCCACTACTGAACAAGTAGTCGGTTTGTTTTGAAGTATGTGTATCGTATAACGCTTTCTCAAAACCACTCAACCCATCCTCGGTGTCAGCCATTGAATATTCAGTTATTGGTTCATGTTTTTGAGCTAGGGAAAAGAATGATAGTGTCATAGTAGCTCTTTCATCAGATTTTTTGACTAATGGAAGCAATCTATCTGTAATTTTGCACTTATACTCCTCTAATTCATCTGAGAGTTGTAGAATCGGACCAAGACAACCAAACATGGAAAGTTGTGATAAACATTCCAGTGAAGCTCTCAATAATTTGGAATTAGATGAATCTAAACCTTGGTTGGTCTTCTCCAAAATACAGTTTAGCAATGTCGCCGAGATTAGGGATTCTCTGTTTGATAACACCAATCTAGATGCAATGTAACCAACAGCAGTGATTTCATTGGCTTCCAACATGGATTCAAGGGTTTTAACAGCTAATTCATCACTATAGGCTGGATGTGAAACAACGATACCAAGGGCCTTTGAAATGTATAACTTTCCATCTTCTGATACAAATTTGGATAAGACTCTTTTCAAATCGTCGATCCTAGGAACCAGCTTGGAAATGGTGGATGGTTGACAAGTTGACAACAGTTTTTGTAAGTTTTTGGCAGTATCAAGATCAGAAATGTAAGAAAGATGATCCAGCAATAAATTAATGAATATATCAAGGGTATTCCACTTGGATGATTCAACACTATCAGTCATCAACAAGTCACCTTCGGTGTCAACAATTGGTGACAACGCCAATTTTCTAAGTTCTTCAACCATCAAGTTATTAACCTTTTCATCAAATTCCAGTGCCGTTTCTAACCTGATTTCCCATTCTTGATCAATGACAACAACTGTTTTTTCATCTTTAATTGCCTGCATGACAAGACACTGGAATACAAACTTAACGCATTTGTTGAAATTGACATCTTTGAGGCCACTCATCAATTTCACCATTGATTCAAAAGATGGGAAGCTCAAAGTGGCAGTGTTTTTAAAACTAAGTAGATCTGAAGCTGGTTTATATTCTTTAGTGTTTGAGGACTGTAATAGACCAAACCAATATGGATGTAAACCTCTAACGGCTTCTTCAGTTGTATCTGGTTTGTCATGTGGAGTTTGAACCAAAATGTTTAGAATTCTAGCTTCTGGATCATCAAATGATAAACACGAGTTACAGAATTTAATAGCCATGTATCTACATGCATCTAAACTGTCTTTTTGATCTGTATCTATGTTTTTGCTAGTGGTTTCAATAAGGATTTTGAGGTAATTTTTTAGTTCTAATTTATGCACGTCTGACAACGTACTCAGATGCACAATCAAGCTGGATAAAGCCTCTTGGATGCTTGTTCTGAGATCAGGTAAATCATTCTGTAACATTTCAAATAAAAACTTAACAAAAGTCAAATCTTCTAACTTTGATGCTCGCCTTAAAATCAATGCAAGAGCTTCGTACTGGTATCTACGTTGTAGCATAGAGGAGCTGAAACTTCCACCTGCTTCTGAGTGGCGCTCCAATTGTAAACTTTGCATCAATTGATCAGCAATCTTGATACCGAAATCATCATCGTGTTTATTAAGAGTTACCGATGCCATTATTGTGGTTGTCCATTTAATAAACCTGATTGTTGCTTGTTTCAATTTGGGGAAATCTGATCCTAAACCAGTCATTGAAAGAGCACTCACAGTAGACGACGAAAGAGCTGCCCTTTTACTTTGGCAACAAAAGTTCATGATTTTCTCTTGCAATTGCAACTTTGCAGCTGGTCTCGAAGAAACGCTATCCCCGATAAATAAGGAAATCAAGATATCCACAACAAATGGGTCTTCATAATCAATTGATTTTCTCTTAAGCAATGTTATCGAAAGTTCTGATATTGTAGACGAGGAATCAGCGCTTGCAATTATCAAGATAATACTACTTGATGAATCAAACCCATATTCTGTTATTTTAAGAATTGCATTTTTATAACTTGTTAAGGTTGATGAGTCTAAAGAAACACCTGCATCATATGTAAAGAACGCTGTATCATCTTTTGATAAACCAGGAAAAGAAATACCTCTAGGAATGACATTATTAGAGTCCACTTGAACTGGCTGCATTAACATAAACTTGTAAAACTTTTCAATTAAAAACTTTTCATCATCTTTCGATTCATCCAACCTTAAAAATTGCCTTAATTGGGATTCATCTTCTTTCTTTCTAACATCAAATTCGAAGCCGACTATTAGTTTCATTAAAATATTGAACAACCTGGCAGAAATGGTTGACTTCACCTTCGATATTCCTGATATAACCTGAGGGACCAATTCATGTTTTTCATCTTCAGTTAGTCTATTAAGTCCTCGGGACAAAAATAATAAAGTATAGGATTGGACCACGGTTGGATCACTCGCATTTGGAATACTTGGATTTTTCACTTGTTTCAAAAGGGCATCCACTGGTAATTTCACTTTTGTGGCCGAATTGATTCTAGTTAATAGGTATTTGATAGTCTTTCCAATTTGGGTTCTCACTTCAGCATGTGGAGAGGCAATTTTCAGTAGTAGCGGGGCAAGGTATAATTTTAAAGACGATTCGAACTTTTCATCTGTATTTGCAAGAGCTATCCTTAGCTCAACTTTCTCAATTAGTGACAATTCTGCTTCTGCCATCTTGAGTTCAGTAGTAGTCAACGATGCAGATCCTGCTCTAGGTATTCACAAAGTGTTCTACCCAATTTATCAAAAAATGATAGCAAAGATAAGAAAAGAGGCCCAGTATTTTTGCATTTGGTATTACATATAATTGTTGCCACCCACACAGTTGAAATGGATCTCTTTATGTTTCAGATCGCCCTGCAAATCGAGTTTTAAAACACCTGTGGACGAACATTTAAAATATGGGCTGTGCAAAATCTTATTGTACTATTAAAGATTTGTATAGCCCACCATCGATTAAGATTTACATACATACACACAAACTATAACTTTTAGTAATAGTACCAATAATCGAATTGGGGTAAGTGTAAATAAAGCTCCATCACGTTTAATCACTCCAACTGGTTTGAGTTAAAAAGTCTGGTATTGGTGAATAGATATCGGAGTTAGAGATAGCTGACAATACAATAACTATAGAACTTTGTGGAGATTTGAAACCTTGACCCAGTATATGTTGTATAGGATTAGGAATCGAACTTCTATTGAAAGGTGCTCCACCTCTATATACATATATATCTATATCTTCTATTATGTTTTTATCGTTAAACAGATTTTAGATCATTGAAGGGTCTGTGTGCTGGACATCTAGGTTTGCCATACCGCATCGTTACTTGAAAGCATTTTCTTATTTTTATGTAGATGTACTTTTTTTCTTTCTCGCGTTGCTTGTGTTAATTTGTATCGTAGATGCTAGATACTATGGCAACTACTGGTTTCAGAACAAAAACCTGAGCTTTAATGTCTCAGATGAATTATCCTATTGAACTTGGATTGTTCTTTCAAAACCCAAAGGGAACTTAAAACATGTAGGGGCACTTGTTTGAACAGTAGCTATTATCTAGATATTTTTTAGAAAGCAAGCATAGCCGACGACGGTAAGAGTTGAGTGTTAGTGACACCGCGTTTACCAATAATCAAAATGCTTCAGTTTGTGATTAATGTGGCGCTTCGATTGAAGAAAAAAGCTTGCCATATTGAATACTCTGTTTTTATTTTTGGAGTCGGTTGTCTTCTGGAGATAAGAATAAGAATACTGAAGATTGCAAAGTAAGGAGAGTGAGGGGGAAAATTACCATTATCGATTGAAATACTATGTTGCACTAGCAGGGAGACAATCGTCATTCTAGTCATATTTTTCCCCATGTTGTGGTTGTTTTAACCTGTTTACAAACAAAAACAAAAGAAAAATCTTATGTAAAGAGGAAAAAGAGATCAATAATATGTTCTCCATTATGTTTGGCATGGATTTAAATACTTGATTTTCACAGTATATCAAATCATGTTGATGATACACGCATGATACGTAGCATCTGTGCTGCCGCACGGTCGATCCTTTGTAACCAAGAATATCAATAGATCAATAAAGTAAAAAAAACACACACTCTTCCTTAGATCCAACTAAAAAAGAGAGGGCACCCTCATAATTTGCGCGGAGGGGGAGGGGTTTAAAAGGGTGGTTGATAGTAAGCCAGATAACAGGTGGTATCTGAGGCCGCCCATATTATGTAAAACAGTTTTTTTAATAAAAATCTTCTCTGTTCACCTTTCTTTTTTATCCCGAATCTCGAGCTGTGGTTGTGGTTCCTCCAATCTGACAATTCAACAGTCAACCATCCTTTGTTCAAATTAATAACCTCTTGTATAAAATAAGTAACTGAGCATGCGAAATGGCGTTGTACACCACAAGACACACACTCTCTTTATTTCTCTCCCTTTATCTCTCTATCGAATAAATTAAGGTCTTAAGCACGATCTTGCCGCTGTTGTTATAAACTCTAACAGATTGCACTGCAGAATGCCTATGCGTCATGCATGCATGCACTGCTAGCTGGACTTATCTAAACAAAAAAAAAGAATTAATTAAATGCGAGTATTTTGACGCTCTTTATTTTAGAATTTTTTAGATCAGAACGCATTATCTTTTTAAGATTACACTTTGTACAAATTGCCCATACAAAAAACTCAAATTTGTATGCTGAATTTTCATACAAACAATAAGTCTTAACTGCAGAGTTCTTTTATTTTCCATCCATAAGATCTGCTCTCCTGCTTGTTTCTTTTCATCCATAGTGACAGCTTTGAAGTGCTTTGCAGATGTCCGTTCAAGATTTAAAAAATATGATTTATCGTATATTTCAGTTTTGCAAATCTATGCTTTTGGTACATATATAATGCCGTTATAAATATGGCCAAACAACAAAGAACCTTCACCTAGTTCTTTGTCCCAATTTTTTAAGTACGCAAAACAAACCTGAGACAAGCAGCACTGCAAAAAATACCGTACTAAAAAAAGGATGTCCTCATATTATTCTATAAATCGCAATAACAAAACAAAAAATCACATGCATGTGGGATAGGGATATGTAGGTGATGGAAGGAAAAAACCGAACTTTTTTAGACTGACTGTATGACCAACGTTACAGTTGTTAAAAGAGATGTATTAGTTATACATGTAAATAAACACTTGAATCATAAAATGCTTTGTAAGAAAGCAAAAACACCTACACAAATGACGATCCTAGAATCAACCCAATAGTGTTATAATCCAGTTTTACTAATGACAAAATAAATTGGTTAGTTTTTTTTTAAAGAAGAAACAACCAATAGCTTAGTAAACCTTAATAAACAATTCCGAGTTGGCGATGATCCGCCCGGAATTTGAGATTAGATCCCCCATCCTTTAAGGAACTCCTTTACACAACTGATCATCTTAAAAGAACGATGGATAGATTTGCATTCTATGCCAAAGGCTCAGCGGCGTCTTGTTTATTGCACTGTACGCAGGATACGCCCCAATTCAAGACTTCTCTTCCAAGATGAGCCAGCCAAGTAACCGAACCATGTTGATTTAGCGTTACAGTTTGATCATCAATAACAGTAACCCCTAACTCCTCAAAGGGATGATTACAAGTAAGCTTCTAAAGAAACACTGCCTTATTTCTGTTTATGATTGGCCTTCACACCAGGATTTGCAGAGAAGAAATTGATTTATCGATCAATAAATAGCATTGATTAAGTGGTTTTTTGAGTTAGAGGTATATAGGTTGAATGTTTTCAAACTGCTTACTATGCTTGATTGACTCCTCACATATTTATCAAAATCTCAGTACTGTTTTCAGGTAAGTTTTTTCCTTATTATGTATGTTGACGCTTCTGATGGTGTTCACTGTAATTTTTAATAATCACCTATTATACATGGATGGGTAGAGAAAGTAAAAAGCGGCTTAAATCATGGCATTTCAATCTGAACTCTGATGGATATATACGCCCCTTTGCAGTTCTGATAACTAAACTGTAATCTCTGAAACTAAATAAACTTGAATGAGGGGGGGGGGGAGAAGGGGAAGTAATCAAAACTATAATATATATACCTTGGGATATTAAGTTGATTGCTAAAAATTATGAACTCTGACACTTACTGTTCCCCACCTGCTTACTAGGGTTGTATATACACAGGTACGTTAAAAACCATCTTCTCCTATTTTTTGTTAAAGTATATATAGTTAATGGACCTCTACGTCTTAACACCATTCCAGCTCAAACATACGAGCCAATATTATTGTGCATACCGATGGCTGCTTTTAACGACCAGCCGAGGAAGGCCCAACTTGTAGATCATTATTGACACAAAATCCGTAGCAATTTCTCCGCACCCGCACTATCGCCGCCCTCCGTCGTCTGTTCGGCTATTTTTGTTTTTTTTGGTTTAGAATATCTAGCATGTTTGATCGTTCAAATGAGATTAATTACAAGATGACAACACCACCCCCCCCCCCCCCACAAAGGTGTTTTATCAATTAATTTATTGTAACTCTATCACGATCATCCAAAAAAAAAATAACATATAAAGATGTGTAAATGCCCATGTTTCATAATTGGTTTCACCTCATTTTAATGGAAAGATGGTTAATTCTTCCTTTTTTTTAAGCCATCATCTATAACATCTTGTCTAGTTTTTAGCTTTTGCTTGTTTATTTTTGCATTAAAATTAAGTCAACATTTAGCATTTTATAAGAGATTCATAGCTACCATTAACAATAACTTGAATCTAGCATTTTATTTAGCATATCTGCATCCACACACAACTTATTGTACTACTAAAAGAGCACGTGACTTTCAACTTTTACTTTACCTCCTCCTCCTGCAACAACACCGCTCCACCACTGCTCAACCGTTACTTAATTTTGACAGCGCCCTTTTTTCTTACTATTATCTTTTCCCCCAGTTTTCCCACCTCTTTTGCAATTGCGCTTCACATTCAATATTTTCCCTTTGTTTAGCTTTTTTGTATACCTTTTCTTTTACTCTTTACTAGGCTTACCAAACAGCAACACCAAAAAAACTTACTAAACAATAGCAGTTTATTAGTTCCTTACAATTCAAGTATTCATTCAATTCTACTCATTGGCTAACTAACTCAATTTGTTTAAAAGAGGAAGTTTAAAATTGCAATCCCATTCACGAAGTTCAAACAAAGGCTCAAACAAAAGAAAGAAAATTGCCAATTAAACTCAACAATTCATTTATTTGCAACTTTACTTGTTAATCAGTTATTAAACCAAAACAGTAAAGCTACTTTTATTTTAAAGGATGGTTATTAAAAGATCCATCTTGGATAGTGTTGAAGACAACAGTATCCGTTTTTTCAAGGATCCTACTATTGAAAAAGAGGTTGATTTGCCAAGCATGGATGATCCAGCTTTGATTAATACTAATGATTTTAATTTTAATGGCGAATCAGAGAGTGAAGCATTATCAGATTTATCTGAACCTGTTTCGGATTATGAAGAAGAAGAAGAAGAAGAAGAAGAAATCCCACCAAATGAAAATCTTGAACCTGGAAACAATAATTCTGGAAATGCAGATGAAGAAAACAAAAATGATGAGTCTGGAGATGATGATATTGTTGATCAATCAAATAAAAGTGTTGCAATCTCATATGATGACGATAGTTTCAGTAGAGATAACGACGAAGTTCCTGCTGAAAGAGGTAGACCATCTGCTTGCGTTTTTGTTGCCAGTTTATCTTCTAATTTGTCCGATGATATTTTATGTCAATCTGTTACCAGTCACTTTAAACAATGGGGTGTAATCTCTTTGGTTAAAGTTTTAAGAGATCCTGCTAATAGACCATATGCTTTTGTTCAGTACAAGAAAGACGAAGATGCCAAAAGGGCTATCGCCGAAGGCCAACATTCACTATTAAATGGCAGAACTGTTAGATGTGAAAGAGCTAGAGTTAACCGTACCCTTTACATTGAAACGACCAATAAAGGATTATGCGATGCTGCTATTAGATCATTATTAGAAAAGTTTGGTGAAATTGAAAGATTGGTTGGTGTTGATGAAAATAATGCTATCGTTGACTCTACCGATGGTGATCATACCTATTGGTTTTGCAAGTTTGTTTATCGTCAAGATGCTATCAGTGCTTACGCCAATTTAAAAATTAAACCATTTTGGAATGTTGAATGGGCTCAAAATTTAGAAGATGATAGTAACGACAGTCCAGAAGTTACAATTGATAAATACTCAATATTCGTTGGTCAATTGGATCCTAGAATTAGTAGAGAAGATTTGTTTGAAAGATTTGAATTACATGGAAAGATCAAGGAAGCAATTCTTGTCAACAGACCTTTGAATAATTTTGCATTTATTAAGTTTGAAACCAGAAAAGCAGCTGCATCTGCAGTTGAAAGAGAAAACCATTCGATGTTCAAATTCAAAACTATCCATGTTCAATATCGTGAAATGTACAACAATTACAAGAGAAAGTATTCCGGTGACAATGGTGTCAAGCTAAACCTTGCTCCACCTCCCGTCAGTTTCAGAAGGAGACATTCCTACAGTGTTAGCTCCAATAGGCCAAAGAAAACTCCTACATTCAATCGCCCAGGCTTTGGCAGTTTCAGTGGACCTTCTACATATCAGCAACCATTCCAACAGATTATGTCACCACCACAACACAATCAAAAGCAATCCTTTGGATCTTTTAGACGTCCAAGTCTATCCCACAAAAAATATTCATTTGGTCAGTCATCACCAAACAATTCATCACACAAAGGGTTTAAGAGCTCTTTCGATTTCGGTTATGCATCAGATAAGGAAAATAACGTTGAGTTCAAAGATTTCCAATTCAAAAGAGGTTCTAGTTCCAAAGACTCAAACTACGAAAAATTGGATAGTGGTATGGCCAGTGATGACGAACAAGCTGAAAACACACATAATGATTTTGCTCCTGTTCGTAACACATACACTGGATATTCTAACACAACCAATGGTGCTCCAAAAACGGTTTATTCATATACCTCTGTTGACGGCGATGAATATGGTTCATCTTTTCCATCAAAGAACGATGTTCCTGAAATAAATGGTTCTTCACCTGGCCCTATGACAGATGCTATGTCACCTGCTCCAGGTTTCTACCCACCTCCACAAATGCCATGTTACTACATAATGCCAAGTAAGGAGCTTGGGTACATGAATGGCCCTGGGCCTAACGGGATGCCTGATGCTCCTGTTATGATTCCTCCAGGAACTGGTTCTGGAAGACCAGGGGGTCCACCATCTCATGCTTATTACTATACATATTCACCATACGATCCAAATGCTAACCCTGCAATGTACCCATACTATATGTATTACAATCCAAACATTCCAGGCACTCCAACCGAAGGAAGCCCTAATTTCATCCCTGGTGGCTTTGATCAACAAACATTTGGTTAAATGAGGTTCTTGCATTTCAAAATTAGTATGTTTTATCTTATCAGTTTTTGCATTCTTCTACATCAATAACTGGTGCTGGTTACCAGTTGTCAATTTGAATTTTGTACCTTAAAATTTATTACCTGCATTGCTATTCTTTTTGTTTTATTGATTCATATTTCATTATTCCGAGTGTTTTTTTTTGATTGTTACAATTGTGCATTGTGTCCTGCTTCGCTACTCGTTGTTCAAAAGTCTTTGCAGTTGATTTTGGCTGTTTATGCGATAACCCTGATATTCTCCAAACTTGGTCCATTTTTGAAGGTTTGAGATTTCTTAATTTGTATTTTTTCCGTGTGAGATCCTTTTTGTTAATTTTTTGTGTTTGTCGAGTATTTAGTCATATATATCCAAATAAATTGTGTTCTTTTTCGGCAACTAGCAGCTTAATTTTAATCTTTTAACATTGTCAGATACATCGGCATACAGTTTAACGGTAAAGATGAGATAATTCAATATGAATAGATTTACAGAGTGCGTGCCTGAATCAAAAGTTTTACAGAGATATTTTATTCTCTTGGGGCAATGATACGACCTTTGCGGATGCGTATTCATCTTTCAAGATCTGTATACATAAAGAAGCTAATCATTCAGCTTTTGGAAAGATATTCAGTCAAAGCCACCTGATTGAAAGTGATAGATAGACTATTTTTCACGATTTTCACATGAAAGATACAATGATGTCCACTACAGATAACTACCGTTTTGCGTTTGAGAAGCTTCCCACCACTTCAGATTCATCAAAAGTGCTGAACATATTACAAGGATCAAGCAAGAAAACAGCATTCACTGTAGGCCGAACAGAAGCCAAAGAGTTTAAAGCTCTAAGGTTTAACGATTTTATAAATATTAAAGATATTGTGAAGTCTTCAGAAAGTGGTATTGAAGGTGTTATATTAAACAGTAGTCGAGGTGCTCAAGTTGAAACAGGCGACTTGCAAAAGGAGAATGGTCAAGGATCAAAGAAAAGTATTCTTGATTCACAGAACGGGGATCAACATATTGCAGATGCTGATTATAAAGTGAAGAATTATCTTGAATTATCAAAATTCCACAAGACGAATGATCCTGTCAAACGTGCATTGGTTGTTGGCTTGGAAAACATGCCCAGCTCTCTTCTAATCTCAGACATTTTGATAGATAGCTTATTGACTTTTACAATAGGAGAACTACTTGAAAAAATTGAAGTCATCGATGACTCAAGTCTGAAAATCAACCAATCGCTTAACAAAAAGTTCACTTGGACGTTTGCTAATAGTGATTACCTCGAAAAAGATGTTATTTTCATAGAGTTTAAGGATATCTTAACTTTATATTTATTTAGAACAATGATTCAGAATTTGAGCTTAACTTCCGGCGAACAATTGAATGTGGCTACCAAGGAGGTCACCAGTATTGCTTTGAAGGCTTTAGAAGATAAAATACAACTGAAAATCAGCGAACTAAATTTGAATGATCTCAGAGAAAACTATTTCATAAAGAAGCTGGATGAATTAAGCGATATTTCAATAAATCATGCCAAACCACAAGATAAGCTAAATGCATTATCCAAGTTTTATAGCGAGTATGAGGTTGATCCAAATGAGTTGCATGATGTTCCATCCGAGTTGATTGAGCATGTTAAGAACCACATCATTGATTTTAGACTTCATGTTTTCAAGTTAGAAAAGAAAAAGAAGGAACAACAGGCATTAGATGATAAGAAAAATTCAAGAATGAAGCTAAAAAGGCTTTATAACGATTTGCAAACTACAGACAAGAATAGAAAGCGTAATGAACACGATGCAATGGAAATCGATAATGACTCAGATGCAGATTCAGACAATGAAATTGGAAGTCAAAGGGTGAACGCTGATAACCAAGAACTAACAGATGAAGAAATGCAAAAGTTGGCAACTTCACAAGAAAATGCCAGAATAGAAAAAAGTTACCAATTTAGATTACAACAGGTCAGAAACAATGATTCAATCAGAGCTAAAAATTATGCTAACTTTTTGAAATCAATAAAAAATGATGCATACGTCAATTCATTTATTCCCCAGAGTAGAGAAAGGTTTATGAAAATGTTTGTTGAGCCAATTACTGATGCTGATAATAAAATTGATGCTAACATCAGCTATTATGTGAACCACAGCAACTATTTGAAGTTTAGAAAGAACAAGAAGATTGAAGAGGAAAAGGCTGATGATAAAGATAGAGAGGAGGAATTGAAAGAAGACAAATCCCTTAAAGATATAGATAACTTTGTGGCTTCATTTAGCGGGAAAGAAAAGCCGCTGAAGATTTCTTTGAAGAGGAAGATAACGAAGCCAACTAAGGATATTGATAGTAATACTGCCGAGGGATTCAATTTCGAGAAAACAGCAAACGTTGACCACAACACAGAGAAACCTGGTAGTTTACCTACAAAGCTAATCCCTGAAGTTAATGAAAAAATCTCATCAGTGGTTGCCAATTACCTTGGTATGAAAGAGGACTCTTTGGTTGACTTTATTTCCACTTTTGTGGTCAATAATTACTACAAAGGTACCGGAACTCCTGAATTTAAGCAATTTGTTGTTGGGTTGGGAGAAACCTTAGAAGAAGATGCACCAGTTGCCATTGCTGAAATTTTCAAATTTGTAGATACACTTTTGTAGTATTAATATAGTAGTTAATGGTTCGTATATTATTAAAATGCATAAAAGACTCAATCTTAGAGTACAATGTGATACGGGTCCAAAGTGGTTAAGTTTCCGGGCTGTGTAAGTTTTAACGCGTGTTGCTCGGGAGAGGAACTTCAGATTGAAAAGCTGAATACATCTATATCATGGTCCTATGATTATCAGTAATATCAGATTAGCAGCGAGAACAACACCATCAACTAAGCCGAAAGAAATCAGCAAAATAGACTGATAATGTCAGGTGTGTTTTACATAGAACAAACCGTGTTTCCTTCCAATCTAGTAAAATTCTACTTCAACAGCTTTCAGGTGAGAATATGCAAGAACAACTGCAAAAGATACAACAAACGTCCCTTGGCCAACTACAGATATAGAAGGCTGATAAATACAGCAGCTTGGCAGGATTTGACTGAGCCGACAGATTCAATGGATCCATTTTTGGATGATGACGATGACGATATTGAACAGTTATTCAAAACAACATCATTTAAGCGTAAAATTGCCCAAGGTGATGTCGATGTAGAAATGAAGGATTCAAGTAAAGAGAACTTGAACATTGAAAACGAAGAAAGTATATCACGGGTAAACATTTATATCAAGAATACATCCATGTCAATTGATAACAGAGAAACTCATTTATTCCATTCCACTGTGTTGAGTGCTACCGTTTTGCCAGGAAATGACATATCCAAAGGTGAAGACACATTGCTGGTGACATTGAGCTCAGGGCACTTGTTAGTGATAAGAATTTTAATAACAAAAGGCAGATTTGTTCCGATTGTGGTGCAGAAGCTTAATTTATCACTGGATGATAACAGTAGCAAGATATTATCGCTAGGACACAATATCTTTGCTTTTAAACTGGGAAACCTTATTGCGATATCTGCTTTCTCCAAGGTGATCAGACTGGCCAAAGTTGACTACGATGAAGATGGCATTCCATCTATTGGCGAATCAATTAATTCACTAGCAAATGGTCTTATATTGAAAAGCTGCTTCCTTGAACCTCTAGATGGCAGTCATATCATGTTGCTCAACTTGATTTCATCCGATGAAAGTATATTACAACTTGAATTTAGCGAATTCTATATGAATAAGGAATTTGATAATAATGTGAGGAAATCAACTTTGCTATTGCCTAATTCATTTGAAGTACCAACTTTTTTGATTCCTTTGAAAGACACGCAATGTGTATTGATGGTTCAAGATACAAAATGTATAATCAAGGGAATTAGCTATTTAATGTCACACGATGGACTGGATCAGGCTGAAATAAGCTTACCTTCGAAAAAGTCTGATAATGAACCGTTCCATGCCAATTCCTATTACATTCCGAAATCAATGATCAGTTGCCTTCCTTGTCCTGAATATGAAAACCCTGACATTAGATTTGATCAAGTGCTACTATCGAATTCACATCCATCAATGTGGCTACTAGAAGTTTTTTTTAATACTAAAAAATTAGAATGGTTCATCACACTTCGAAAACTTTTCACACAATCTACCTCATTTAGCCACTTCTCTATGGAGTATATTGGTGGATTGTCCTACGATTTGACTTGTATGAACGAAAGAGGTATCATGGATATGAAAACGATCAAACTTATACCACGTGAAGGTGACAAGACAAGCTTTGTAATGAAGGTCTGGGATGATAAAGCAAGTATATCCAATTGGTTTCCCACCTTTGATTATACACTTGTTGATCCGTTGCATTCAAAGCTTGTCAATAAAACAACTTCTGAAGAATTATGGTGCGTTTCAAGATGCAACAAAAGAGCATCACTGCTATCTTTAAGGAAGGGGTTTTCCGCTGAAAAGTCAAAAGCAGTTGAGAAGTTTAAAAACGCAGATAAAATTTTCAAATTCGAGAAATGTGATGGAAACATGTGTTTCCTGTTGAGTTTCCTTTATAAATCAGTTTTAGTTACATTTACTGAAGGTAAGTCGGTTGCTAGTCCGGCAGAGGATACAGACGAGGAGGGAGAAGATCCTAATGACGACACGGAAGTAATAGAAGAATTTACTGTTGACCAAAGAACACTATGTTTTTCGAAGCTTCAAGATGGAAGATTTGTTCAAGTTTTAGAAAAGGGCTGGAGGATTGGTAGATTCGAAAACCTGGAAACATTATCCCGTGTCTCGGTTCCATTTGTGATTACGATGGCAGATTCACATAATGATTTCCTAGCAATAGCGTATGACTATACTAGCGAGGGCTCGCTTTTAACAAATGTTGAAGTTTTTTTGATTAGTGAAGGCACCGAGGTGAGACCATTTATAATTGAGCCTAGAATTGCATTGCTTCAACCATCATTTTTGAAACTATTGAAGATCAATGGACAGCTATATCTGTTAATTGGAGCCTATACCAATTTTGTTTACTTCTATGCATTCGATGATGAAAATGGATTTCATTTAGCCAAATCGTTAAATATCAATGAAGTTAATAGGGGGTCGGACTTTAAAATTCCTCATGATCTTATTTTGGTTGATTCTTCCAAACTGTTATTATCATCAAAAAATGGTTATTTTCTAGTAATGAGTTATAAAGAAAGTGAATTCCGAGATATTATACTCCTTAGAGTAGGCGAAACAAGCGTTGACTTTTTGGAATTGGGTAATAAGAAGTACTATCTCATATCAAAAGCCATCTGGAAATTAGATTTGAACTTGTCATACTTCCCTGAAAGAGTTTATGTCTCCGAGACCACGGATCGCAGCTGTACCAGTGCCGTTTTATTACCAACTCCACTTGATGAAACTACTGGAGAAGCAGAAGACGATCAATTATTGGCTATTAGGGACGATGGTCTCTGTAGTTTGTTTGTTTCTCAATATATCGGCAGCAATATCAAGAAAACTAGCTTAGGATTGACTCCAATGCGTTTGATGTATTATAAAAGTCATGGTATATTTGTTACGATAGTGAATGCTGAAACTGATGATGATGATAAGTTACGTTTTGTGGATCATAAAACTAAAAAAGCTCTTAAAATCTCTCAAGATCAGACAATAATCAGTAACAACGAATATCCACTTTCGTTATCTGAATGGCAAGTTAAATCAAAACGTAACGAAGAATACGTTCATAGTCATTTACTTGTTGGTTGTGGTATATCATCAGGTGCAGGATCCATAAAGATCATAGAACTAAGAAAATCTAAAGACAGAATTTCGTTGAAACAACTAAATACTTGGACTGAAACTTCCCCTGTCCAAGCTATCAGCCAATTAGAAGATTCGACTATTATTTACGCATCTGGAAATTGCTTGTACTTGAAAAGATACTTACCATTACAGAGTAAGATGAGTTCTTCAAACGAGTCATTCCGATTTGTTTCCAATGTTAAGGGCATTAAAGTTTTTGGGCCAGATACTGTTATAGTTGTAACAGCGACGGAATCGTATCATATGTTTAAATACGATGGTTCTTCGTTGATTCATATTCTCAATGACTCAACAAACAGAGTTTTAATGGGAAACATTGTCGTCCATGGCTCAAATAAGGACAACATGAAATTGATAATTTCTGATAGCCAACATTGTTCCATATCATGTATCGACTTAGGCTCTGCTCCTAATACATTTAGCGGTTCCTCCAAAACATTAGCAAAGGTTAAAGTTCCTTTCATCCCAAGACTAAAAACTTGCAAGTTGGAGCCTATTTGGTCACAAAACTCACCGCAACTGCGTCAGAAGTTCATGTGTATGGGATTAAACGGTGAAATTAAACTCTTCACTTGTATTTTGGAAGAAGAATATAAGCAATTAGAGACTTGTTTACAAAACCAGTGGGAAAAGAGCAAAGATCGTTGTTTTCTGAAGTTGAGTGATTTGTCTACTAATGAGTTTCGTATCAAAGGTGAGCCTCGTTCTAATATTTTGAATGTGGATTCTTTGGCTACTAATATCATGGAAATAGATAGTGTTGAGATTGACATGTTGTTACATCTATGGTTACTATGATTTTAGGAACAGGATCAAATAATAATAGTATAATAATGAATATCAATATCGCAGTAACCTTATTTTGTCGATAAATAAGCAAACAGTACATATAAAAAGTTTATAGATTATTATTTTGCTATATCTAGCTTAATCTTATCAAGTAGATTGTTAATTCTTGGGCCCATCAATGGTTGGCCGGATCTAGTTTTAGCATCTTTCAAAGCTTTTGTTTGCCTTTCTCGTTTCTTGTCTTTAGCTTTGATTTCTTCGATTTTCTGTTTCGTTTTCTCAATCTTATATATTCTTACTTTTTCCTTTCTGTCTTTCTTTATTTGTATTCTTTCTTGGAATGATAATGGTTTCCTGTCTGGTTTATGATAAGTGGACTGTCCTTGTTTTATGGATGCATCATCGTCTTTTGAACCTCGTTGTCCAACGGTTCGTAATGTATCGGGGGTTTCATTATATGTCTTTGTATCAACACCCTCTTTGTCTAGCAGCTTAAAATAGCCCTTTCTAAGACTGGCTCTGTGTGTCAATGCTTTTTTGATTTCATCGGCTGGTTGTAACGGAGTAATAAAGGTAGTGAGATGTTAGTAGTTTGGAATAATTAAATTGGAATACAGATTATTGCACAAAAAAAATACATACTCTTTGTTTGTCTACCATATTTCTTTTCAACTCTCATTCTAGTATTGAATGGTTTATTCCCCAAATATGGTTTAGGAGGATCTGAGGACTTCTTACTAAAAGATTTGTTCTTGTCAAATGATTTGGTTTTATCAGAAGTTCTTGATTTACTACCAAAATTCTTTTTATCAAACAACTTTTTGTTATCATCAAATGCCATATTGATTTTATCTTTTTGTATAGTTCTGTATTAGTTACAGTTGATGTATATGAAAAGACCTAGAATGAGCTTTAATACCTTGTTCTAACAACGCATCTTGAATCAAATCAAATAAGCTATATAAAAAATTTCCAGTCCCGTTTGTACAAATGGAATACTCAGATTCACTTTCAAAGTCCCAAAAATTTTTCAGTACTCAAACTATATACAACAAAGGGCGATCAATACTAAAAAATATGACAAATACCGAAGTGGGTTTAAGATGCTTGGATTTAAGGAGTTCGGAGAAACCTGTTCAAACAGCTTACAAATATCACAGATATACCTTATATAACCAACTCACACTAAGGCAATACTAGCATCAATAGACACTCTGTACATAGTCGCATATTATTGAGCCAATCGCAGTTGCCAGTTCAAGATGAGTAATATAAAGATAGTATTTCAACGATATTTAGACTTCCAGTCACTTCAAAGACGAGAGTCAATGCTCAAATGGTGCTTAGAAATAGGTAGTAATACACAATTAGGAACCTACAGATATGGAGAAAAGAAACTCAGTAGTTTGCTACCCTCCAATATACTATCAAAGGACAAAATAATGTTATTCAAAAGAAATTTCAGAACAATTAAGAGAAACTTTACTCAGACGAGGTCTAACTTCTTTAACAATAACTACGAACTTCTTATAGAAAGGAGCATAATGGATACAGAGCAATTTAATACAGCAAATGATAAATACCATCAATTTCTAGAGTCAGTGCATACGGCGCATCATAGCTATTCAAACGAACTCATAAACAAAAGGATAGAGTTTTTTGATTGGTGCTATAAATATAAGCACTATGCATTATGCTACTCAGCTATAGTAGCACTGAAACAACACGAATTTTCAGGTTTTGAGTATAAGCATATGGAACAATTGATTAAAGTGATAGATCAATATGGAACAATTGCCAACTTGTTTGATTTGTTTAAACACTTCGAAAGGAAATCAACCTCAAAGTATATAACAGCATTAACCCACATGAAGGAAGATAAGATTGTCAGCCGATTAATTGAAATGCAAACGCTTGTGTTTGTATCTGTTAGAAAACCAAACCTTTTCAATACGAATGAAGCTACTAGTAATAGAATATTAGAACTTTTAGAAGAATTGAATGCACTAAATGAAGCTGCCAGACATAAAGGTTTAACAGTCATGGTCACTAAACTTATAAGCGAATTAATAAGAATAACAATTGATCCTAAACTAATAAACAACTTCATAGAAAAGATCAACATCTCATACTGCAATACAATGCAGCTGGAAGACTTTGATTGTCAATTTGTTGCATACGTTTACAATTATAAGAAATCACAAGATTTGGAGAGTAATTTTACGACATTAAAGGAATTAACTCAGAATATGCCCGAAGACAAGAAGACAAGTGTATTGTATTGTGCATTTTCAATCAATAGCGCTCACTCAAACATCTTAAGTACTGCATACTCCTGGTACAACATTTACAAGAATAGAGAAATAGTGTTGGATTATAATAATACCCCTAATGAATTATGGATCGCAAAACGTTTTTTGTTAGATTCAGACTTGCCAGAAGGATTTGCTGATTCTATGGGTCTTGATAAATTTCATGCTGCCCGTTTCATTAGCATGATGATATATGCTCATACTAGATGGGGTGACAAAGAACAAGCTATAAAACTTTTCACTTTAAAATCTCAATTGAGTATACCTATTTATCCAGAGGACCACATCGGTCTATTGAGATCTCAAGTGCATTTACGTAAAACTCAAGAAGCTTTAGAAACATTACAAAACCATTTCGAACTTGATGTGGAGTTGCGTAGAGCCTATATCAATTCACAATCATATGATACAATATTCAAGGCTTTTACATACAGCAACAACTGGGAACGTTTGAAAGAATTACTTGATACAATCATCAATAATGGGGACATTATAACTCATAATCACTACCAGACTATATTTAAATACTTAGGTACGACGAAAGATATAGATAGAATCACAGATTTATGGGAGACATTTACAAAGAAAGGACATAAGCCTAATGCAAACATTTTATGTGCTATTATTTCTGGTTATATTAATACGAAATCCTATAGTGAAGCATTGCAATGGTTTTCTGCGTTCTCCTTTTATGATGTTCCATTATCACCAGAAGCCTATGGTTTGATGCTGAGTACCTTATCTGGCTCTAATGATATTGCTTCCTGTTTTACACTCTTGGATGAGCTAGCGAAAACGGCTGATGTGAGTTTGAAAAAGAGAAATCTATATCCTTTGTTAGAAAATGCTGCATTATCGGGTGATTACAAGAGTGTTGAAAAAGTCTTAAAAGATTATTTTCCTAAGTTTGATATTTTCAAAACTGCATCTGATGATATTTGGATTTTGAAAGCTCACCAGCATGGACAAAGACATGGCACTGTTGTGGCCATGGTTGAGAAACTGCATTCAAAAAATATGGATACTTATAAGGATAACGCTATTGCATTAAAATCTGCAATAGAATTCAAAACTCTAACAGATTTCCATATCATCTGGAAGAGAATAACTACGAAGTTTGCTTCTAAAATGACTTTGGATGCTGCAACTTCTTTCATGATTGCATATGTCAGAAAAAGTAGATCTCAAAGAGATGTACGCTTGCAACTAGATAAACTCACTCAGAAATTTGGAAAACTACCTTCAAAATTCTACGATGCGACTATTTTTCATGCTATCAAATGGCACCATCAAAGTTTAGTTTGGTTTTTGCTAGGAGAAGCATTGCTGAGAGGCACTAAGCCAAGCTCCAGAACCTATTCATATATCCTATACTCCAATACTCGTAATATAAAGAGATCTAAACAGAATTTATATCAAAATTTGGCTATTTTAGATGATGTTTTAGTGAAGAGAAAACAAGAAAGTCTGGGTAAATTGGATTGGAATTTGAATGCACAATCATTTAACAAAGTCATTAAGGAGATCATCAGAGTTAGAGGGGTTACCGAAGCCAGAAAATATTTCGAATTATACGTTGAGTTGTCAAAGATTAACTTGTTGGATAATATTTACGTTTTAAGTTCTGAATTGATGATTTTGGGTGCTGAAGGCCGTTGGAATGAATTTGAAAACTCGTTCAACCGTTATTTGTCATTGATTAAATTCAAGATCAACAACTCCAGATCCAAGAATTCCAAGCAAGTTTTAGATACATTCACAGGTTCAAGGCTTGGTAGTATACATGATTCGGATGCTTATGTGGATGAGATCAAGACCAAACTGAGTACTAAGGAGTCCGCGAAGATCCAATTGAACTTGAAAGAATCCTTGTCTTCACTATGGAGCTATAGATTACGCCAATTGTCAGAAACGGACAGATTATCAGAAGTTGTGGGAATGATTGAACAGCATAAGATGGATGGATTAATATTGTCGTCAAAGAGCATCAATTTAACTGCCTATACGTTAAGTAAATACCCACATTTGTTGAAATTGTGTGTTTCATTCATGGATGAATATATGCTCAGCTCATTGTTAGTCGAACGTTCATTGAGACTTGCTGAGGTTAGACACAAGGTAAGATTGTCATCGTATGCTCAACGTCCTGAAATCTCTATTAATAGATCAATGCTCCACGGGACATTGTGTAATGTGAGAAGAAATTTGACACTCCATTTTGGTACTTATGAATCTAGAAGATTGATAGCATCTGTTAATGCCTCTCCGGCATTCACTATTTTGAAAAACATTAGCAGAACCCTATCAAACTATTACGTTGTAAAGTTTTCGAGAGATATTGTTAGAAAGAATGCTTTCAAGCAGATCGATGAAAAGAGAAGAAAAACAGTCGCATTTAGGATCGCCGATCACCAAAAAAGACTAACAGCTAGGAAAACACAATTGAACAAAATAGGTTATTATACTACCAAAAAAAGAATTCTCAACGAACTTGGTGTTATTTATGACAGTCTACTGGATATTAAAGATCCAAGAGAACAAGAAAAATTGATAATACAAAGACAACAGCTCAGAGAAGAAATGAGCGAATTGAAATTGAAGTGGAAAAAAATTGTGGAGACAATTGATGATGACATTTACGTCAACCGTAGAAAGATTGAAATGTACAAAAAAAGATATCACGCTGAGGAGCCAAAAAAAAGATCCTTCCTTGCTAAGTTCTAGTGAGCAAGTTGATGATAGTATCGATGAAAAGAGAGATAGATTGTCAGATTTGTTAATGAATATTGCAACAAAGATCTTGAACGCTAATGACAAGGCAGAAATCAGAGACTTGAAGCTGAAAGAGCTATGATTAGAAAAGAATTGAGTTTTCTTCCTGCTAGACAAATACTTGAAAAAGTTTGAAAAAGAGAAAAGAAAAATAGTGATCTGATCTTGTAGACATGTTTGCTATTCCTGTATATTATACCCTGCATATACGTATTTATTTATTAATTAATAGTTTTATTTTTTTAAGACATCAGTACTTAGAGTAAAGAAAAGTATGCAATATATACATAGTGTTAAACCAAGAACTCCTAGGCTTGCTTGGTTTCTGGGAATTGGAAGGTAACATCATTCTTAATAGACCCCCAAATCAAAGGACCAACCCAAGGTTGAATATTGTACTCCAGCTTCATATTCGCAGTTCTATTTTCGAAACTAGAGTGGTAATCCCACACTGAGTACTTAGATTTGACACTGCTCAAATCTAAAACCGCATTTTCTTTCTCCGTGATAATAGAATCCCAAAACGTAACTTTAGAGACCTCATCAGAAGCTGTTAAACCTGGGTATTCAGCAACCAAGTAAACAAACACTTGTTTTGTATTCCAGTTGAATAACGGTGTTAAATCAGTAGTCAGATCGAAGTTCAACTTGATGTTTTCTCTCCCCACGTTTGGTTTACCACCAAAGTTTCTAGAGAATTTGAGACTGTTTAAAGATTTATTAATTATGAGAGTACCTGGAAGGTTTTGAAAATTGTTCAGATGCAGTTGAGCAAAAAATGAAATTGAGATTAGGATACCCATGGAAATGACTAACGTGAGGACGTAGTTGGAGACATTTTGAGCTCTTTGTGACAATGAAAACATGGCGAGAATATGATTTAAAATGTTTGATATCAACTAGTTATTATTGAAGATATCCAACAAAATTATTGATAGGTTTTCAAATGTGATTCGACTTTGCACCAATCAACTTAGAAAAGGTAATGGAACAATGATCGTAAGCTTTTTCGTATCTAGAGAGCCACCTTTCTTACCTTTTCATCATTCCATCGTACACGTATGGATAAAAACAAAGACAATTCTAAAATGCTTAGTCATAAATTATCTAATTGTAACAGCTTACGACATTATATGTGTCGTATCTTTTGTTCAAGAAAATTTAAAAGCCAGTAACGGGCCAAAGACTTCATTTCCATGCATCAGTAGATACGGGGAGGGAGGGGGGTGTGTCTTACAGGTTTAAGCTACTTTTGTTAAGCTCGGACAAACCCCCCTATAGACATGACTTGTCACGGAGTTAATAGCTTATGGTGATAGTATACTTACTTTTAGTTTACGTTTAATGGTTACAAGATAGTTATTATAGTAGTGGGTTCAAACTAAACATGGTACATACATAGTAAAGGACAAAGGTGTCATAAAAGGATCAAATAAACAGCATAATATTAATGGACTTATTCATGGTTATCGGATGAGTCATTTTCTTGTTCGTTGACCTGTTCAACAACCTTAGTTTCAGATTTAAGCTCTTGATGTTCTTTCAACATTTGGTGTCTTTCAGTAATAATCTTTTGGAATTCGGATTCACACTTCGAAGCCAAGATAGAGTCACTTGCAAACAAGAAGTCAATATCTTCCAAAGATCTGTTTGCAGTTTCCGGATAGAACAAGTAAACAATCATCAAAGTCAAGAAATTACAACCACCAAAGATGTACAATGTTCTTTCGTGAATGGCGTTGAACATAATTGGAGATAACAACATCAACCAACCGTTACCAATGGACCAGCCAAAGACACCCATAGCGTTACCAGCAGCTCTTAATTTCAATGGGAAAATTTCAGAAGGTAAAATCCATGGAGTCATCAATAAGGTGGCACCAAAAATGAAAGTGTAAATGAAGACAAAGGAAGTAGCGGCAGCACCGTAAGCCTTGTTATCTGGGTGCAATTGTTGAGCCTTTGATAAACCACCGGCTAAGAACATACAGATACCCATAGTACTTAAACCCCAGAAGTTAGCAAATCTTCGACCAAACTTATCAATGGTGTAAACAGCAACTAAAGTAGAGATAGTATAAAAAGTGTTATTGACAGCTGCTAACCATTGTGATTTTCTAGCACCGTAACCAGCTTGCGAGAAAATATCAGTTTGGTAAACAGTAATACCGGCAATACCAATCCATTCTTGTAAAATTTGTAACCAGATAACCAACTGAATACGTCTAGCAATATGTAACTTCTTAGCTTTAGAAACAGATTCTGGGTCACCTTTGTACCAGTCAAAGAACATTCTAACGTAGTTAGTAGATAAAGCGGAGTCCTTTTCGTATTCAAAGGCAGCAATAATCTCCTCAAATTCTTGTTCACCAGTTTCAGCACCTCTCATTCTTACTAATAAAGTCTTGGCTCTTTCATACTTACCAATCTTAACCAGGTAACGTGGAGATTCTGGGAAGAAGAAGACTATAGCCATTAAGAAAAATAATGGGATAAGTTGGAAGAAAATTGGGAATCTCCATCTGAATTCGTTCATCACACCCATGAATGACAAACCATAAGCTAACCAGTAAGCAACACAGACACCAAAAATATTTAATGTGAATTCAAATGCAATAAAAGCACCTCTTGAAGTGTGAGAAGCGCATTCAGATGAGTAAACAGGAACGACAGCGTTCAAAATACCTGTGCCGATACCAGTAAAGAATCTTGAGCCACACATCCATGGTGTGTGCATAGCTGAGCCTTGTAAAATAGCACCACACATGGCGATCATAGTACCTAAAGCGATGGACTTAATTCTACCGAATTCATCAGAGAAGTAACCACCAGCGATACAACCACATAAAGTACCAAAATAGTAAATAGCAACAATACCACCTTGTTTGGTACTGTCAGTAACAGTAATAGCACCATCTTCATCCCAGGTACCAAATTTCATTCTTCTAACATAATCAGGAGAGTTGTTGACACCAGACATCATACCTTGATCATAACCAAAGAAAAAAATAGCTAATGCAGATAAACCAACAATGGATTTAATTAAGTTCTTATCATGAACATAGTTTTCAATCAATAGTCTATCTGGAACTTCCCAGCGTCTTATACCATCAGCAACACGTCTAAACATCCTGAATATTATTAATAATTTGATGTGTTTATAATACAAGATATACTCAAGTATGAATCATGACAGTTGAATTAGATTTTAAATGGGGAAATCATGGAGTATTTATAGCAGCTGAGGTCTTTCTGCCTAAAAGAAAATAAATCAATAGTATTCTACAAAAAAATAAACCGATTGAAATATGCATGTGGGGGTAAACTGAGGAACTTCTGCAGAGTCCCTCTCTTCTCACGATAGAGATTTATACATTAATATGGCTGGCTCACGGCAAACAGAACCACCGTTGACATTAAAAAAAAATTGTGGGGAAAAGAAACTTGCAGGCACAACTTGAATCCCCACCTTCCGGAATTGGAAGTAAAAGCTGTATTCTTATTTATTTTGATCCTAATGATTACATTGTAAAGCAATAGTTAGTAGTATATGCATATGGGCATTGTCCGTCACATTTTTTTATTGACGTCCCCAGATTTTTTCAGATATTGTTGTTTATTTAAATTGCGTGAATACTTGATTGTCTCGCTTATTGTTCTCTATTGTCCCCCCTCGTAATTCGTAATATTTTCTCTCTTGAAGCCAATTACACAATTTGGTCACTTTTATAGCTCAAAGTGATACTAGATTTTAACTGGTGTCTTCAAACTTGCTGCTCTCTACCTCTGCATACCTTTTCAAGGTGTTCAGACCAAGGTTTATTGGCATCCATTTCGAATTTTTTACAGTGTGAATTATTTACTGTGGAAGTGTTTCAATCTAAATTCATTTAACATATATTGTCCTAACATAAAAACCGTTATAAGCAGGCTCTCCGGATTAACTTCCCTTTTGAGAACTATAATCTCTTAGAGGCTTGCTATTAAGACAGAAGGGTTGGCGCGCTGTTAAGAGCAAGGATGATGGTGCATTTGTGCGAGAGGAGTTTTGAAAGTTTAATCGGGTTTAACCAAGGGTCGTTCATGGCAACTTGTCCTTCTAGTGTCTTTGACAGTATACCGTTTTCTACTCTAGGATTCCTCCTTGGTATCAAAGCACAGGTTGAACAAAAAGCTGCAACACATGATATCAATATATCTGGTATTTGCCTTACGAGGAAACTGATTAGTTACAGTTTGAGCCCATGCACCACAAGTTTTAGGTAAAACTATAGAGAAGTAATAAAGCATTAAAAGAGGCTAAACGTCTGTTTTGGTCGAAACTACAGGATTGATGATAATCCTCGCACTCTTAACAAGGCAAACAAACTTTGATCTGTCACTGTTGTAACAACAGATCACCTAAAGCCCATTCGTATTAATTCGCAAGTTGTTCTTTTTCTTTGTTCGGAGTGACGTAAGGATGTGTGTCTGCTAATTTGTGGGGGAGACAACAATAGTATCAACTCAATTTGCAAGCTTGTTTGTTTGTTTTTGGCCCCGTAGCTGGCCGAGACCCTTATTCATTTCCACAAGTTGAGGTACCGATGGCAATTGGTGTGTTAAACAAATGCGGTCTCATCCGACATTTGATAATCATTTTATCATTTTATCATTTTATCGCTTGCATTGTGGGAATCGTGGGAATCCTTGCACGCTCTTGTTTTACTTCAATAATAACCTATACAATGTAAACTGGTGGCATAAATTAATATAAAAAACTACATCAGATTATTTCCTTTTTTATCAGTAATTCCAGGGTGTATTTTTCCTCTTTGTCCTAGTTCCAACAAGAAACGATGTTTTGGTTCACTAGAGGTTATACTTTCATACCTTCAATACAAGATAGTACATAATTAGTCTGACTTGCAGGTGCTTTTCAGACCTTGTATTTGAAGGTTTCACTGTCTCAGTTTTGAATCTTATTCTTAGCATTTTACTCCGAGCTTATAAATTTAGTGCCCAGCGTAATATATCGTGTTCTTTACCTACACATACGGCTATAGCGTGGTGGTCATTAGATTTTGAAGCAGCTTGGTTGTCACTCAATATCCCTATTTAGCACCCTAGTAGAAGTTTAGAATTTGTCGATTTGTGTCTCAGTCAAGTTTTATGTTCTTCAGCTCGAGCTTCATTTCTTTATTCACTTTTGATTTTTTTCACCGTCATTTCAAGTTTGCGTTGTGTTTCTTAACCCCGACATTCTTGAGGATATGCTCAAAAAGAGCTTAAGAACCTATTAAATTATCCAGCGGTTAAAATTGACGCGCAGATATGTAGTTCAGACGCACAGTTCTTTAAGAATAGTGACCATCCACAGTAAGAATCAAAAAAAGTATCAAAAGTAGCAGTGGTGCCGGAAGTGCTGGATTTGGGAGAGATTGATGGAATAGTTCAGCCATGTATTATTATTCCTTATTCTTTTGTGAATCGATGTTATTGCTGCTTTTGAGTTTTGCGAAACTGGAATCTGTAAGCGGAATTCTTGTTTCCTTTTGGATATTTTATTCAGTGAACCAATCTCCCCATGGAGTCGGATTTTAGGTAGATACACTTGCTTAATATTAATAATACACCAAAAAGCTTTGAATAAGAGAAAATAGGCAGGACTTCCGTTCATTAGTATGATTTCCCTACACCCTAGCTTCAAAAAAAAATTAGCCAGCCGTACGCCAGCATAGGAGCTTTCCGACACGTCACCAAGCCTTTCTCTTGTTGTTTGCTTCAAAATCGGTGATTGGTTAATTATCAGAGTAAAGTAGTTTTGTAAATCAATGGTAAAAAAGACACAAAATTGCATATAAGGAGTTTATAAACCTAAATTCTTTCCCGTAGATGACGGCATTGTAATATAAAAATTCCCAGTACGTTTATTTCCTAACTGGCTCCAGCAGGGGTATTAATTAGGCCAAGCGGAAAGAAAGCAAAGAAAAAGAAGCGGAAAAGAGCCTGATTTTGCCAGGTAATATTCTCGGGTATCCCAAGAAATACTTTTTTTGGCTTTTGGTGCCAACAACAATAAAATATATATAAGAATAACTGAATTCTTGGTTCAAAACATTTTTCCTGATATATTTAACCTCTTATCTTGTGATAAAAATGAGGATAGGGGATATTCCTACTACTATAATCGTTCACTGTTATCTTTTTATTTATTATAACTGTACTGGGCTCTCAAGTTAATGGAACGTTTCTGGGTATGAAGTGCGGTGGAGTTTTTGTGGCGAGGCAAAGATAAACATGCTACTTATCCTTTGTTAGCTCTTTGGGATTTTATGAAAAGCGCTCCAATGATCGAGGAGAAACAGAATTGGGAAAACCAACTAAAACACAGTTGAATACAATATCACTTAACAAACTGTGAAAAATATTAGTACTATGAATCGGTTAGAATTTTTACATTCGTAGACAGTTAACCTTTTTTTATAATTTCGAGAAGGGATTTTATGCAAGAATCAATGCCTTCAGTGTCGAAACACCATAGTTCTTATGGTAAAACAACATTATGAAAGTCGCGAGATATAATCCAAGCAAAATATTACATAATCGTGATTAGGTTATCATATATTTATTGAAAGAAACATATTATAATGCCCGAACTGAGCTTGTATTCATTCAAATGTTAATAAACTCACACCAGTATAGGAAAGTTCAAGAACAAGTTCAAAGAATATAAGAATAAATCTTGTGACACATAAGTTTACATGGCCTAGTTAATTCAAGAAAGCTTTCTTCAAAAGGGCTACGTGTCAAGTGCAAGGTCCATCCGAACCCTCTTTGGATTGTTTGTTTATCCTAGTTTTCTGCCTCACGTATAACAACTTGATATCTTTCTTTTGAACTAGCCCATATATAAGCTTTTACATAGGACTACATAATCTACTATAACAGATAAACTAAATCGCTGGCAAAATTCAGAGATGACATCAAAAACTCCAAAAAATTATAGGTGAGCAGCAGATGACCGTTTTCCCACTATATGGTGAGTCTTAGCTCTAACAAAACCAATGCCAAATGATTTTTTATGTATATCTGCCAGATATCTTAAAAACATTCTTATTTGCCTTATTCTGAGCAATGCATTTTCAGTTACCGAAGACCTAAAATTTGTAGGTTGTCTGCAAAACCCTGTTAGCTTGTTATGTTTTCTATTAAATAAACAAACGGTCATATATATATGCTTAGCAAAATCCAAGCTATAATTTTCAAAAAATAAAGTTCCGTATACTGCTGGTGTATAAGCATATCTCCCAACTTGAAAAAATCAAATATAATAAAGAAAATGCACAGGATTTGCATCCTTTGATCACCAACTGTGGAGTTGTTGCATATGTTGACTGCTTCTGTGTTTCAAGATCTCATTCGAGCCTTAAGTTCTCTGAAAAAGGAGCCATTAATCAGAGACATAGATCTTCTAATGTTCTAAAAGTTTATTCAACTTTACATATTGATTTACATATCACTTTATAGATAAACACCAGGTTTGTACAACTATATCCTAAATTGAAAGTGCTTTTTGGTGTATCATGGCTGTATTGTCCGACTACCTGTAATGTGTAATGTAACATTGTTTAACGGAAATTGATGCCATGTATAAAGATTTGAATGCACCAATTCAAAAAGTAACAGCCCTTTTTTACGGCAACCAGAAAGCCTTATGCGCAGGGGTTGCAAAAAGCTTGCACTGTTCAAGATAAAAATGAACTACAAACAAACTACTTAATCTTGAACAGTACGTGGGCATTCCTTCCCTCATAGACCAAGTTTCTTCCATTGCAAAGAATGTTCTAATTCTAGGTTGAAAGATAAATTCTATTTCTTTCCCTAATTGTCTTACAGTGTCTAAAAATAAATGGAAAAACAACTACTTACAAAATGGCAAGTATCAAAAGACTAGCCAACAATAAGTTACCAAGATTTCAATAGGCCTCTACTAAATAAATGCATGGAAATATATCAAACGTTTTATTGCATTACAGTGTGGCGGTATGGCTTAGAAGTTTTTTACTCTAAGCTTTTTTACGGCATGAACTATTCTCTGTATGAAAATCGTTGTATTAAATACTACCCAAGTCCCAAAGAAATTTTAAACCATCTATGCGTGGTTTATAAAATTTTGTAGAAGAAAGTTACAATAAACAACGAATCAAACTTTTTTGTAAAGTTATTTGAGTTCATACAAAGGACTAATAGATTCCCTTTTTGTTTATATGAATGCACGCGCGATCTACGTTCATGCACATTAGAGATATTTACTGCATGCACCTACCTCTATGCAGCAACAATTCGGGGGGGGGGGGTAGGAAAGTAGGATAAAAAATAAGTGGTCTGAATTGGGAAGGTTCAACTTAAACTTCGTGTACGAATTCAGCTACAGGACTTCAAATACATGAAACAGATATAGATCATATAACTTTTGCAACCTTTTTCTTTGTTATGTGTTGTTAGCCTGGTTACCAAATGAGTAGGTTCTTAGGCTGACTGTAAATAGACAACCAATACTGAATAAAATGAGAAAAAAACAGAGCTTTCTTCAAACTGTTAGCAAAACTTGATATCTTAAATATTATGTAACATCTCTATTTTCTTTTCCTATGAGAATAAATAGTGATAAATACACCATCAACTTAAATACAATCATTTCAATGAAAAACTACAACAGAAATAGTACAGTAGAGCAACTCTTTTGTGACGTGCAACTGTGTGTTTAGTTTTGAAAATATACATATAAAGATTGCGACATGCAGAATCATAAGGTACCACACATTTTTTCATGGTGATTTTGAACTGAATTTAAATTTTGGGGTTGTCCATTTATAATTTTTTTGTTCACTGAATCTTCTTGTTTAATTGTGTTTATCATATTCTAATCAGTGCTCCCCGGTAAGATCACCATTAGAGCATCGAAAGTGTTAATCCATAAATTTGGAAACTGAAAGAATACAATAACCTAAAAGTTGTTCAAGTCCAACAACATACACAATATTATAAACTCTTTATTGATCACAAGAGCAAACTCACATACTAAAAGAAATATTAAAGAACAGCGAACTCAGGGGAAACTTTGTACAAATTGTTTTCACCTCACGCCAGTAACATTTAAACCACATCACACTCTCAAGACATCAGCAATATACTCTATAGCCCTAAAAGAATTTGTAAAATAAATACTTTAAAAGTTTTGAATGTCTTGCACCCCTTAAAAAAAGTATTTGAAAAATTGAATGATTGAACAAGCAATAATTAATAAGAAGTTTGCAAGGTTATTGTTAACACAATATCCACTCATAAAACTCAAAAATATATACACACAGAATATAGAAAAAAAAAAAACAAAATTCAAATCAAGTTTGAACCGTGCAAGGCGAACACAAAAGTATAAAAGAAACCAGGAGATATATAGAGAAACACAGGCTGCGTACCAAGTATTTCCAGTGAGGTAGCTTACAAAACCAACTAGTTTGTTCAACTCGTTGCACAGTGATATGTGTAATTGCTCAGTTTCACGAATTGAAACAGAGATTAAGGTAAAATTAGTTATCAATAATGCCATCACAGCAACTACTACCACTTCATCACAGTCGATGCACCTTAAAACTAGTTTTTTTTTCAGCTGGTAAACCCACAATATCAAATCAAACGTTCAGTTAAAAAACAACAACAAGGTCATCAATTTGGGCAATATGCATCATCAATGACTACTGTTACCAGTATCAAAATACTCTTATAAGAATATCAGATACTTCACTACCAGTCCTCGAGTCTACCATATCTAGTGGTGTGAAGATTTGTCTCTCCCTGATGCATTAGTAAAACCTTTGGCTCTTGCAATTCAGTATCAACATCAACTCTAAATGCCTTCAGTGAATCTATTTATTCTCTTTTCCAAATACTTCAAATTCAGATTAAATTTAACTTGTGATTACTTTTACAGATCTAGATATTATTGGAAATGCTTTACTTTTGATTCTGAAGTTTCATAGGACCAGAGATTAGATCAAAGATTTAATCTTTATGCTAGCGCAATTGAACTAGAAGGTGTACCGCTCAACTTCTGAACAAAACTAGTCTTTCCATTGTATAGCAATCAACAAAATTTTTTGCATACGAACTTTCTTAAATGATTTCATTGCATCATCATTATTTCAAAAGAATATCTGATTGATCTATGTAAACAAAACACCCCAATAATCAGCTATCTTATTGTGCACAAACTCAGGGCGGTAAGTAGCACGTGATCTGCGAGGACTTTTAAGAATTCAAGTAATTAGCGCATTACAACAAGTAAGATCGAGAGGCTCAGATGCTCTTCTATCCAAATATAAAACGCTTTTCGGCTCGTCCTAAACCTCTAGGCCAGCTGATGGTCAACAGCAGTACAGGAAAATACACCTAGGTATATACTCATTGACCCCGTGGCTCAATAGCTGAATACTAAAGATAAGAGTTTTCACAGTTCAGAATTCTAGAATGAGACTCATCAAGGTTGCATTACTTTTCGTTTTAGTTCTAGTCTTATTAGTGTTGATTATTCTGTTTGGGGATCTCCCATCTTGTAAGGGCACACTGATTTACAAACTTCGAAGACTGTTAGTTGTGAAAATATGGCAGAAGAACATACGATACCACTTTATTGAAATAGATGGAAATTATTTTTCAGGGTACCTTTCAAGGGTTTTATGTGGTACGGAGATCAAATGGATAAGTGGATGGTTTGTCCCAGTTTTGTACATTGTCGTTTTTACCAAGTGCCTTGAACTATTTTTTGATCATGCATATCCCATGATGGAGAAACACCTAATCCTCGGCCAGTTTCAATTTTGGTGTATGATTATACCAACAATAGCTTTCAACTATTATGCTTTCTTGATGGCCACTTTGAAAGATGCAGGATCGATCAAAAAGCTCAATGCTAGCCCAATCCAGGCCAAAAAAATCAGAGATTCAGGTATTTTCAAATCGAATGGGATCATTTATTTTGATGACTTGAAGTGCGCAACATGTAAACTTCCAAAACTTGCAAGGAGTAAACATTGCTCAACATGCGATGATTGTATTTTGATGTTTGATCACCATTGCATTTGGCTGAATAACGATGTTGGATATTATAACTTCAAATATTTCATAATGTTTTTGTTTTCAATAAACTGGATATTCTTATATGGTGCATACTTGACTTACAGAGCATTAGAGGCTTATTTATCAAGTGAAGGATTATCAGCTGAGATTCAAGATGCTGGTTATTTCATGAAACGTTGGTTAGTTATTACACATTCCACATATGATAACGAGATTACCGGTATTCTACTAATTTTGTGCATTTTTCTATCCCCACTGGTTCTTTTGTTCCTTTGTGAACATATTTGGAATATGTATTTGGGTGTGACTACAAACGAAACTTTAAAATGGGAATATATTCGTGAACTTGTTGACTACAAATTGCTCTTTAAATTTGTTGATCTGAACAACGAAGAGATTTATTTGGTATTGACCAGCAATGAAGAACCTGCTGCAACTCAAGCCTACAAATTTGTTACTTTGCAAGATGAAAACGTTCGTTTTACGAATATTGCCAGTGGGAAACTTTTACAGATTAATAGTTGGGAAGACATGGATAATATTTACGACAAAGGTTTTATGAATAACATCAAGGAACGATTAATGACTCTTTAAAGGTACTGGCGTTGTAATATATATGTATGTATAACAGAATAATTATTTTTAATAAATGTACATAGAATGAAGTTTAGTAAAAAAAAAGCAAAAACAAATAAAACACGTAAAATCAAACAAATTCAGCAATCCCAGCTCTATAAAAATGTGATAAGTAAGGAAATATACAAGATAAAGCAAATGCAGGAAAAACAAAATACGAAAAAATAAAAAATAAATTACCAATTCATAAGGAATCATTAGACTGAAATATACTAGAGTTTACCGAAAAGCAAAACTTAATTTGGTTTACCATCAGATAATCTACTAATCAACGTCTCTGCATTAGTTAAACCAGGTAATTCCAGACTCGTTCTAACACGATCAAAGGATGCATTTCTTACACGTGAATCATCATAAGCAAGTTCTCTTCTGGTTGCATCCAATGATTTCTTTCTGTTAGCATCGATCGAAGATCTCTTATTGATATTAGCTCTCAATCTATTGAATCTATCAGCATCGGTTTCCATGCCAGGATTTCTTCTAACGCTTAAGGAAGGTCTAATAATTGAACCGTCATGAGCATGACCAACTGGAGTGAAATCCATTTCAATTTCCTCTGTGGCTAATGTGTCAACAGATTGGGAAACTGGAATAACAGAGGGACCACTTCTCTTACCTTTACCGAATACTCTCTTGAACATTGAACCTCTGGTACCACCTGTTCCATTGATCGAATCTCGATAGCTGGATGGTTGTGATTCCTCTGTTATACGTACAGCAGAATGGGATTGCTCTTCAACAGAATATTCTTTGGCGTATTTGGAAATAGATGGTCTGTCAGGGTCAGTTGGGTCGTAATCTTCAGGATATTGATCAAAATCACCTTTGTTGACACATTCTCTAATGATATCAACATCTTTTGGATAGAACAGCTTTTGAATGAAATCATATGTAGTACGTGGCAACATACAGATAAGGAAACCCACAAAGAAACAAGCCCAGAATGAAGTAGTGCCATACAAGAAAACAGCAGCTTTATAAAACTCACCAGAGTATGTAGCAGAAGACCAAATACCCGTCCAACCAAAAACAACCAAAATGGATAAAGCACAGATCAAGACCGACAACCAATCCCATCTATATTGATGAGATAGAATGTAGAGATCACAAGAAACAATTGAAATTGTAGCAATGAGAGCACCCATTAGGTATCTGTGATCAAGTGGTAAGCCATTGAAAGTCACAATACCGTTTTTGTAATACATAAAATATGGGAAGAAGAATGAAATCAAAGATTGATAGAAACCATCGACCATATACCACCAAAACTTTTCAGCTGTCCATTCAGCTCTAAGAATACCACTTCTGTATAATTCAGGAACCAAAACAGAAACTTTAGCGGAAACATCTTGATCAAAGATACCCATAAAGATAACTGGAAGTGAAGTAAAAGCTAAATTGTAGAACATAAGGTATGTATATTCAAACAAATATGATCCATCAAAATCATTGTAGATACCAAACCAGAACAACGCAAGTGTGAAGATAATGTTCTTGTAAAAGAAACTTGGAATCATTTCAGCTAATCTCTTATATGACCATCTACCATGGACCAATACCAATCTAGTTAAGAATCTAAATTGACCAATAGCATAATCAGAAGACATAACGGCTTGCGTACCTTCTTCACCAGCAATACCAACACCAACGTCAGCTGCTTGAATCATTGCAACGTCATTAGAACCATCACCAACGGCTAAAGTCATAACGTCTAAAGTATCCTTAACTAATTTGACAACAGCAGCCTTTTGAGCAGGAGATACTCTACAACATAGAACAGCTTTACATTGCTTGCACAAAAGCAAAAACTTGTTTCTAGTCTTATCACTCAAGGCAAGTTTCAAAGCATCACCATCAATGACAACAGCGAAATTACCACTTGGAGGTTCATGGATCTTCTTAGCTTCTTGTAATTCTTCATAGCTGCCTTCCATATCAAAATGATCACGAAGGTACTTACCGATCAAACCAGTTACAACGGCACTCTTCTCACCACCAAATTCTTTCCATTCATCTTCATTGAAAACATCTTCGACATCTTCACCAGAGGTTTTCACAACTAGAATATCCATACCGTTCTCAAGTAAGTTACAAGAGAATCCAATATTAATGGCAGTTTCCACTTTGTCACCAGTCAAAACCCATAATTTAATACCAGCCTTGGCTAAAATAGATATGGATTCAGGAACACCATCTTGTAATCTATCTTCAATAGCGGTACCACCTAGCAAAATCAAATTTTGTTCAATGGATGAAGCAACTTCTTCCATCTTATCTTCTCTGTTAGTTAAGGAAGCAGATGCAATTTGATGTTGCTTTTGCCATTCTTCATATTGAGGCCAGGAAAGTTCAGCTTGAGCTATACACAATGTTCTCAAACCTTCAGTAGCATATTCTTCTAAATGGACAGCAGTCTTATCTAGCAGGGATTGATCATTATTAGCTGCCAATCTTGAATAGATGATAGAATCTGCACCTTTACAAATTAACAATGCAGTTGGTTCCCCATTTTTTGTGGTTGGAGGAATTTTAATAATGGCACTCATTCTCTTTCTAGTGGAGTTGAACTCTAAAATGTTCAAAACTTCGTATTCTTTTTCAACACCTTGAACTCTTAAGACAGCACCTTTCTTTGTTCTCTTCGTGAATTCAAAACCAACGTCTCTAGCAGTGGCAACTAAAGCAGCTTCATCAGGACTCTGAGCTTTCAATTCCAATTTACCAGGCTTTGTTTCCGATGGTTCAGTTAAAACACTGTGACATAAAGCCAATGCTAGCATGAAATGTTCGTTGGCTAATTTTTGAGCTTCACTGTTACCACCTTTAATATCTTGAGCAAATTCTTTAGAAACAAAAGTTAATTCTTCGTCAATATCAGGTGAAATATCACCTTTATTAACATCTTTCAACAGTTGAATCATAAAAGCTTTATCCTTCTTGATTTCTTCCTTTTCAATAGCAGATTCTTCTTCAACATCAATACCTTGTCTTCTTCTGATACCAGCATATGCTTCAGTATAGGCTTTACCGTAACTGACACCATTGATAGTACATTTCTTGAACTCCATAATGTTTTGGGTTAAAGTACCTGTTTTATCACTGAAAATATATTCAATTTGACCTAAATCATCTGAAATATTCCAAGATTTTGGAGTACATGGGTAATCCAATTTCTCGTAGTACATGTTAACGTCTGAGTAAATGAAGAAAGCTTGAGCGGTTTTAATAATTTCAATAGAAATGTACAATGAAATAGGAACCAACGATTGATACAAAATAACGGCGACAAAGAAACCAACGATACCATTGGCAGCTGGTGAACCGGAAATGGTACCATATTCAAACAAATCTCTCGAGTTGTTATCTTTTCTATAATACAAACCATTGACAATACCAGAAACGAGACCCAAGACAAATATTAACATGAAATTTAAAACAACGGACCAGTTTAACTCTCTGGAAATTCTTGATCTTTTAGTTTGGTTGGCACCGGAATTCATGATGATTTTAGTATCATCACCAGTAAATACGACAATACCGACAACCCATTTGGTATTTCTCAAAGTACAACCTCTTAACAGCAAATTGTTAATAGTTACTGGTTCATTGGAAATTTCATTGTTTTCATCACCTTTGACATAGTATTTCAAATTTCCTTGATAGCTGTATAGGTTGGATTTTGGTCCTTCACTATCAAGCCAGAACTTACATCTACCTAAATCATTGACAGATTTGATGGAACTAGCAGAACATTTCAAAGCTTGTTTGACTTTCAAGTTAGTTTCACCATCCAAGTTTTTGGTCTCGACGTAACAAGCACCATCTGAGTCGGCTGTAGATAGAATCATTAGATCAACTGGAATAGAGTCATTGTTTTTAATTTTGATAATGTCACCAACATGAACGTTTTTCCAGTAATCTTTCTTGAATGTTGGGTTGAAGGTACCTGCAGTAACAGATGGTGCAGCAGTGAAAGGTTTCTTTGCAATACTATCGCTATTTGTTGAACTAGATGTTTGATGAACATCATCGAATGGATTTGGATTTTCTGATAAAGAGACTGAACTAGATTGGTCTTCTGGGTCTTCAATTTGAAATGATTTTCTAAAATCAAAACTGTCTCTTCTTTCATCTTCAGCTAATGGATCGATTGTCTCTTGGCCTTTGATTTTTTTAGCTGTCTTCATCATAGATTTACTTGCAAACTTCTTGAATCTTCTCCAAAAACTTATATTCTCACCGTTGAAGTTTGGATTTGTCATTCCTTTTAAAATGTGCGTCACTTGATTATTGACATCCAGGTCTAATGATGTTCTTCTTGAATCTTCTAGAGCATCTTTGAATGCTGTAATAGCAACAATGACAATCAATGGAACTGCCGCTAATGCTGGATTTGGGACACCGAAAATTTCAAAAGCTCCCAAAATAATCATAGTTAAGAAGTAGATGTTTGCAACATTTTCGAATTGGAAGTATAAATTCTTTGGTAAGAATGATAATGGTGTATATTTTGTAGTTCTAATTTTATTTCTAGCATAACTAGGGGCCTGACCATCCTCGTTTAATTGTGATTCAGGTAGAGGGAGATTCCAAAACACCTGTCTGTGCTCTTTTGATCTGTCTAACATATCATCTTCATCTTCATCATCATCCTCTTGTTTATCATTCGCACTAAAAAGTTTTCCACCTGGAACCCGTTTTGATAGATGTCTCTTGAATGTTTTGTTTCTATTGAGAGGGTTACCATTTTTGTGTCTTTGGGTACCCCATCTTAATCTGCTGATTGTTCCTTTGCGTCTGGGCAAGTCTCCAACGTCAGTATCTTCTTCTTCTTCTGAAAAGTTTGTATGTGTATGTGCATCTTTCAAGTGTAGACCCCCGGTGCTGGAAGAAGTGGCTTGATTATTAATAGCTGGAGTTGCAACTATACTGTTACCATCATCCTCATCATCATCAGCACCACCTGTAGTGTCATATGGGTTATCATTTGCAAAATGTAATTTTGTTTTTTGTTTGAAATCAGCTGCAGATGTAGATCTTGATGATTTCAAAATTGACCCAGTTCTGGAGCTTTGAGGCAGGTCCGGAAAAAAATCAAAGGTGTCATCACGGTCAGAGATAAATTCATGGCTATCGTCAAAGGGGCTATCCATGTTATAACTGTTATTATGATTAAAGCTAGTATCCTTTGGCATAATGAAATTTGTTGCTTATTCGAATTTGGCCAATTTATAAATATATTTGAATTGCGTGAAATGTGAAAATTAATGAGAACGTATTGGTTTCTGTTTCTCTTGAATGGTATTACTATTGTGTACAAAAACGGAAAGCAGTTCTTTAGTTTAAACAAATTGAAATTGAATGGGGTTAGAATGTGTTTATATAAATCACCTTGTGAGTGCACTCTATTCTGAGTGTATTTTGATGATTGTGCAGTTGATTGATTTTTTTCAAAGCTAGCTCTACTTTGTTCTGTATCTGACTGCAAGCGTAATCTAATAATTCTGGTGTTCCTAAAACTGAAAAATGTCAAAAAACAACAAACAAAAGAACAATTAATTAAAAAAAAGTGGAAATAAATTTGTGAATAGAAATTATCTTGATATAGGAAAAGGAAGGAGTGCAAGCAGTAGCCAATTAGTTGATAACTGGGGTGGTTTGAAACTTTATTGTTCAACTGTTTTAATCCGGAAAGGTTATTATTCTACTTGATTCAAAAAAAAACGTTTTCGTTGGAAGAGTACTTACTCATTACTAAAATCACTACGAAATTTTGTTTCTTTGCACGGTCCAAAAATTGGCACAGTATTTTGTTGCCGTGCGAGAGTTTCACCTGACGAACCAATGCTTTGCGTTGACCTTTGTATCTGTCATCCAACAAGTAAGACAAGTCAACTGGCACATCAGTCCATCTGTAAAGTTTATATACTATATTTACATCCACAAACACACAAACCACACTGATTTCCCAATTCAACTCACCTGCTTTGCAAATGCCAATCCCAGACTCTTTCGGGCCTTGTTTTGTTAATCAAGTCCACTCACCTCCTTCGTGTCATCTTACTAATCCTTCTCTTCCTTCCCATCGAATCATCGGCTACCTACCGTACCAGGGGGGAAAAAAAAAAGAAAAGCCCGCAGTCGCCGGCTAATAACGCGTGCTAATAACGCGCCTGCGATTCAGGAAAAATCATAAACATCCCTGCCTGCCTTCTTTTTTTAACTATACTTTCTACCGACACGACACAACACGATCGATATGCCGGGGCCACCGGATGCAGTTTATGGGCTTAACCGGCCCTTATGAATATTCGGAACTGGATCAAATCAGCGAGGCCGATCTTGGGTGTTTGAAACAACCAACTACAGTATTAAGTGATTAAGGGATTAAGAGGTTTGAGCCTTGGTAGTCACCTTTGTATTATACTCAAAATCATTTTCTACCCTGAATCTGTGCAATAAAGAGATGTTGTAACAATCAGTGTGGGGGGTTACCAAAGAATTGATCAATCAAATACATATAGTTCAGTTATCGGCGTTTGTAATCTCAAATACCGAGCAGATACATATATATATGTCAAGTGACTTCGTACTCGGGACTATTCGAAAATGACCCTGAAACCCAGCCGCAACTATCTACAAACGAAGGTGGGTCTATAGAGAGCACTGGTGACCAATATTCATTATTTCATTTCAATCATGGAGAAAAACAGTTTACCCCAGTCAGTTATCCCTATTCGCCTATTATGCCTTAGTTTCCACTCTGTACTCACTTCTGTTTTCTCACCTTTTAAAAAAAATTCAACCTGAAATTTAGTTACTTTTATTTTCCCTTGACCGCACATAAATCTGGCAGATAAGCACAGCATCAAATCATACAAAGCAAACAAAGGTAGGTATGAAAATTAATTCCGAGTATTTTTATTTAGAGAAACAAAAGACAAGAAGGGGCTCAATTGAGTTGAACTTTACATAACAACAGTAAAGCAACAACATATTATTCACTATATCCTTTGAGGATTATCAGTTAGAGACCCTTTCCAGAAATATACCGATATATGGAAGGTGCTTCATCAATTGACCCTTTGCAACAGGAGCCAAACTCCATCACCATACCCAGACATTCTTTCACTGGGTTCAAGTTATCCTATGATACTCCATATGGCATTTGCAAAACCTCTACAGTAATATCTCTCGGAATAATTCCAAAATCATGGATTTTAAACCAGAAATCATGGTTATTTTCAACGATACACAGGGTGAGTGATGTTAATCAACTGCAACAAAGGAAAACAAGGTCAAGGACATCGGAACTTTTTGGCAATGTTCACAAAAAATTCAGCAATGGAAAGCACAGGATAAATAGAAACTCAAAAAAGATGTTGAGGAATACTTTTGGTAGTTCTGAAGCACTTGATACAGAATTCAACCAAAGTGCTATTCAAGAAACATCGGACGATGAATCAGATGTTACGGAGGATGCCCATGAACACATTGCCAGAAGTAATGTTAGTATAGCGAGCAACTCATCCAATCCACTACAGGTTTTACCCAATGCCTTGATGAGGAACAAAAATCAAGAAACAAGATCACAACGTTCAATTTTGAGGGCACAAGGCTCAAATAATCCACTAACCTCTGTTAGTCCGAGACGAAGACCTTCAGTGTCAACAAGCATCAGCATCAGCACCAATAAAAGACATGACATGCCCCAGAGTTTATCCAGAGTATTTAACAATAGAGCCGTTGGAAATACTGAAGAGCCAAGAAAGGCTTCAAATCTTGGTTGGTCAAATAATGAGTTTCTGGATTTCCATAGACAGATGAACTTGACAACAGATTCATTATCTGATGATCTGCGGCCGAATGAGTTAACACAGCCGTTAATAGAGAATACAAGTTTTTTTTATTCATCAACAAAGTTCAATAATGATATTAATAAAGTCAGGTTAGAAAGAGATCACACTAGAAATGAATCACAAACATCCTCAATTCATTCCTTTGTTACCGCGCACGAGTTCCCATCTATACCTATACACTCACAAGAGGTAAGCAGAGATAAAAAGACCTATGTCCATGAAAATGATGAAGTTACCCCCTTTTATCCGACGGGTAAGGAAAATGATATGAATGACCTCTCAACTAATTCGACAATAGAGCAGCGAACATTGATAACTGACCATCCAAATCGCCCACAATCTTTATTATTTGAAGAAACACCTAGAGATTCTCCTCCACAGAAGAGAAATGTTGCTTTTTCTCCATCAATCCCAGCAAAAGAACAAACTGGAAACTTGATAAGCAGACCTCAGAGAAGCAAAAAACATTCAATTAGGCTTTTTAAACTTGATCCGAACCCACAAAATGAAGAAGACAACGAGTTTAGCGGAGATGATGCGAATAAATACCACAACGGTAATGTACAAATAAAACATCTGTATGATAAAGTTACTGATGACGTTGCATATTTGTACAATAAGGTCCAGCATAAATCAATTGGAGCTCGTAATCTAGTGACTAATAAGTATTCGCAATTTGAGCAAAAGCAAAAACTAAGGAAGCTATTTGAAGAGTTTTCAGCTGGTAACATTATCAAAATGGAGAAGATGTTAGTGTTAGTCACTCTAAGTGACGAGAAAAGGGGTAGTGAGGGACAAAGTCTTAAACGAGTGGTCGAAAAATGGAAAGAATATATAGTGGTTATCAGATCAACAGGTAACGATGAATACCCCTTGATTCTGCAATTTTTCAAAAAGAGAAAAATCACAGAAAAAGATACAAAGCATCTTCAAGATTTAATATCTGAAAGTTCAGACACAGATTCAGATTTAGATTCATATTATTTTTCTGATAACGATTATTCTAAAACTAAACAGCGGCGAACAAAATCTAAATTGTCTGATGGTACTGGTTGTGAATTTGAAATCCCTTTGTCAGTTAAAGATACGAAAGTTGAGTTCCACAATTTACTCGACAAAAGCATATCCATCTCTAAAACTTCAAAAAAAAAGAGATTCCTGAAGTATATTCTCTTACCTCAAACTCCGGTTTCTGGTATTCGTTGGTTAAGTTTTCTAATTATGCTTTTAAGAGCTTCAAGCAAAGGCCACCATAAAACAATATTACTGAGAATTCCAGACTTGGATATCTCGCTAACCATAAAAAACTTACAGAAGTTATATAATCCGTCTGATTTCCGTTATGAATCCGGGGAAATGAAGCTTTTGTACTCTAAAGACGGGTATCTTATAACTAGACAGAACATCTTCAGTAAGTTGGTTAAAATGGTTTCCCATCAAATTAGTCAGGTCCCTGCCAACAGGTTACCTGATACACCGGAAGCAAAAAGGATCTTTTACAAATTAACCCAGGATACCTCAATGCTTGCCTTTGCAACAAAGAAATACGACAGGCTAGAATGGATTTTGGGTGACAATGAAAAAATATTGCAGGCAATTTGGTTACTTCTAAATGAAACGCATGATATAGAACTTCGGGAGCTTAAACATGACCCGTTATTTTTGACTGATGGAATAACCCCCGAGCCGATCCCAATTGAAGGGTTCTTAGTTAAGTTGTCAAACAGATCTGGGAAGTTAACTTCAAGTTTTGGAAGGCAGTACTACAAAGTTAACTACTTTTACACTGTTGAAAATCTACTGATGTTTCAAAATTCTCACACTGCTGTCCCATTATTTGAAGAACCAATGGCCGATATAATTACTCCGATGGGCGATGTTTTAGATGATGAAAAACTGGATCAAATAGTCGCTAATAGAAAAAGTGTTTTTGAACATTGCGCATTTCCTCTAGACAATTCTAACAACACCCATATTAGTTGGTTAAAGCCAGGGTTGACTGAGGAAAAATTTGACCAGCATGATCAGAATGCATTGTATGAAGCAGAAAGAAGATCATGCCTTATTGCCAATAGTTATGGTCTGATAGATTTATGCCAGGTTTTAAGGATTGAAACTGTTCCTGTTAATGAAGTGACATCATTAGTCAAATTGGCTAGTACGGTATTATGGGGCCATTCTAAAGATGAAGTTTCTGAAGACGAGTTCTCGGACTCTTGTTTTGATATTGTGATGAAAAACGGTGCAAGGTTTAGATTACATGCTTGCAACAGGATGATTAGAGATGAGTGGGTTTCAAGGTTACGGGAGCTTTGCCATTATTGGATTTTAAAGGAACAAGAAAATTTACAGAGGTTGATTAACTTGAGAGAGACCAACATGGAAAATGGTAATATAACTGACGATTTCTTTGAGTCAGTAATGGCTACAGATAACTCTGCTAATAAATGGGAAATTTCGAAAGCTTATACTGATCCTTTTATTTATAACATTTCATCATGGACAGTTGACAAACCTATAATAATGAGAGGAATACTATATCAAAAGCGGAAAAAGCATTCTTCATTCAGAAAATTCTTTATTATATTATGCCCCGGTTTCTTAATCATGTTTGAAATGTTTAAAAGAAGTAAAGCTACTAATACAGTCAAACCAACAGCATATTACAAGCACTACACATCTATCAGTTTAAGTAATTGCTACGTTTACTGCAATCCATCAAGTGACAGTGATTTAATTACAAAGGATAAATCGTTCAGTCATAGTCATCCAGGTGGCCATTCTGTTCCAAGAATTTACGGTGATGGTTGGAAAAGTTCAGAAGATCAAGGCTGTAGGTACTTCACCGTTTGGTTTGGATCCAAGATCCTAATGTTAAAAAACATAAGAAAGAGCAAGTCCAAAATGACATTAGAAAGTGACAGTTCCGACTCTAACGTTGAAGACGAATCCGATGAACAAAGTAAAGAATCTAAATCAGAAGGCAAGAAGACAGACTTTATCAAGACCGCTTCAAGGTTAGGTGTCACTGGTAAAAGCATGATTTTTTTGGCTAGGTCTAGAGTGGAGAGAGATCTATGGGTGACTAAGTTGTCAACAGAGATAGAAAGATTCTCTAGTGCTAATGAAGAAGAAATTCAATTGATTTAATGTGATCTCTTCAAAACCAAAAACTAACATACGAAATTTTGCTCGGATTGCTTAATTGAACATCGCAAAAGTAGTGAAAAGCTTATATCGAAATATATAGATATTTTGCTACCCTCTATCGCTTGAATATAATCCAATTTAATGAAATAGATTCTCACTATAAGGTGGGATAAAAGTTCTTGTGTTGATAATATATACATATAAATACACTGTACGCAGGAAAAACGTCCATTGGATCAAGTTGCTTTCCAAATGTAGACCATCTCATCCCAGCCAACACTAGCAACAAAACCACTTCCCCACAATGACCAATCGCAGCCAATAACAAATTCTTTATGCATATCAAAGTTATTAACCATAGATTGACCGTGGAAGAGTCTGTTAGAATTCAAAAACTTGGCTTTATCGTCTGTCTGGTCTTTCCAAACCTTACATGTCATATCGTACGAACAACTTAACAAGGTGTCAGAAGAATGTGGACTCCAACTGACTTTCCTCACAGCAAAATCATGACCAATTAATTTGTTCAAAGGTGATGGACCAATCTGGTTCGGATTAGGTAAGAACTGATGAGTTACTGATGGAACCATTCTTAAATCCCAAATCTTGATCGATTTATCAACGGATGCTGTAGCAATCACGTAACTTCTATACTTGTTGAAATCGCATGATAGGATTTCCAAACCACCGTGGGCTATGTAATCTAATTGTAATGGGTTTGGAGATCTAGTATCCCAAAGTTGACAGTGTGATGATGAATTGACTGACATTAACAACGATGGATCATGAGGTGAGAATGTTGCTTGATAAACACAATCACTATTTGGATTCTCTATGTTCGGCTTTGATGATGATAATGGAACAGCATGCTGTTGTCTATTTTCTTGTTGCTTTGAATCAGCAGTACCAGTTGTATCCTTCACCGATCTCAACGTCATCAATGATTCATTTCTATTAGGTGTCCAGACCTTAATAGTTCCATCCCATGAAGATGAGCAAAAAATATTTTTGTCAACTAAATTCCAGTACACTGAAAAAACCTCTCTCGTATGTTCCTGATACTTCTTAATAGGGAAATTCGGCAGCGTAATATCAAACAACGATATTGTACCATCGCCTGAACCCGTAACAACTTGATTTTCATGGAGTTCAGACCAAGCTATATCAAATAATCCATCTTGTGTTTCAAATGCTCCATCCTCAGTTATTATTCCGTTGTCTTGAATAGTCAATATGCTTAGCTTACCGTTACCAACTAAGCCATAGTTAGCGGATGTAGCAACTGCAAGTTTGTTATCGTAAAACGGTGAGTATTTACAAGCATAACCATTATAACCAGTTGTTCTATAAGATAACATTTTCTAATTGTTCTTCCAAAAAAATAATAAAATATAGTTATCAGTTACCTTTGTGGATGTTGCTCGATAACTGAATGAGTTGCTAAATCAGATTTCAGATACTACTAATTCAATTCAGCACAAGTATTTGGCTAAACTTCTCCAGGTTTGCCAACTAGCTGGGCAAATTTTAGCCAAAAGCGATACTGAATGCACCAGCCACATTTTACGATAAGATTTATGGACACCGCCACCATACGCTCAGCCACTCTTTGCTTCCGACCGAATCTTACTGCCATATTATGAGCTTTTTTATGTTTGATAGGTTTTCTTACACCTTTAACACTAACAAGATGCTAGATTAATCGACTGAGAAGTATTATTTCGGTTTTATCATTCTATAGAATCTAAATGACGCGGGATATGCAAAAAATAAAAAAAAATATGAACATAAAAGAAGAAAAAGAGAAGCAAAAGCTACATCGTGGATGCAAGAGAAGAAATGCATAGAAAAATATCACATTTAAAATACATAAAAAAGAGTTGGTGGTCGGAAACCCTATTTGCCAACACTAGAAGATAAATCAGAAGTAGTCATTGGGGAAGACTGACTACGATCCCAATTAGAGATCAGTTGCGATTTCTCTGTCCTTGAGGTTTCAATATCTTTATCATCATCGTTTGATTTACCTTCCCCTATTGTTGATATCATGCTTGGATTTTCAATGTTTGTTTGGAATATAGGTGAACTGGGCATATTGATTCTTTTTGTTGGCTTTGAAGCAGTCACACTTGCCAAAGTCTCGGCTGGTGCACCATTACTGTTTACCCATGCCATGCCGACTGTAATGCTGTTGTTTGTGGCGACATCGCCTAAATTCTTTGTAGATTGACCACCGTTATCGTTGAAGATTTGATTTAGGAAAGTACCTGGCGTTTCAGAAGTCTCGAAACATGCATGGCTTTGAACAGTATCCGCATCCTTTGGTGTAAGGTCAAACTTATCCTTTGGAGTTTTATCAAACTTCAAAGTCAATGGAGAACAAGCTTTCAAACCTTCGATTGAAGCACCGTCTTTATCTTTCATTACTCTATTTATTTCAGAATCGTTTGAAAAACAGTTACTGCCAGTATTACTCTCCGCTTCATCTTCCTCTTCGTGGGTAAACAAGTCATTCATCCATTGTTGAGGGGAGCCTTTACTTGGTGACCCTTTTTCTTCAATATTTGAGAACGATTCAATTAATCTATGGATACTTGGAGAAATCTCATGAACTAGTAATGACAGTGGTGGATCATTTGAGGTACCCTCATCTTGTTCATGAAGGATTGAATGGGATGTAGCTGCGGCAGATGCCATTGGAGGGTTGTTTTCTTTATCATCATCATCAAATGGAATCAAAGTTGTGTTCAACTTCATGGCATTGATTGGTTGATCATCGGCTTCATCGCTTTCATCACCAACGTTTGTACTATCTACACTTTCAAGGCCCATGTTGTGTGATCTTGGAATGATTGAACCTTGCCTACTTCTTTGAGTTGTTTGCTTGGAAGGATAAATTGGATCTAAATCGGTCAATGCACTTTGATTTGAGGAATGCCTACCTGGCAAGTCATCATTAAGATCATGGCTTGAAACATTCAAAAAGTTTTGAACTTCACCTGAATTCAAAAGTTCGTGTAAATCGCTAGCCAGGTTACTCTCCTGAGTGATATAAGGCTTACTGCTATTAACCGTAGTGTGTAAATTGGATGGGGTTTTCGTTGTTGTAGTGCTCGAGCTTCTTCTCTTCATTTTATTCTTGCTTAATGGCAAAACAGTTAAAGGTGATGAATATGTTGGTGAACTACTACTCATTTCATCATCGGTAACCTTCTTTTTAACACTCTTTGCCTTCTTATTTTTCACAGTAGCAGGTACTAATGCAGTTGTTATTGTGGTTGGAACAGTATTCGTATTTGAAGTCATAGTAGCAGGTAAGATGTTCCTAGCGTATGGACCATTCAATAGACCTTTTGAACCTAATTCACCGCGAGCACGTAGGGCCTTGGTATCATTTTTCAGTTGTAAGCAATTGCAGATATTGCATAATAGGCCAGAGTTTCCAAATTCAAAAATACCTTCCCTATGAAACTTGTAAGGATGATTTGAAGTTGATGAACAATTAACACATTTTTGAACAGGTGTTTCTTTTAAAGTTTTAGCAACTCCTACAGCGGTACCAGAAACGGCCGTTTGTAAATCTCTCGCCTTCAAAGCTGAGGATGCAAAACTTTTATACTTTTTAGCCCTTGATGGATTATCATCGCTTTTCATTAATTTAGAGAAATTTGAAAATCTTGAGGCAATTGCATCTTCCCTTGAAGCAGATTCGCTTCTCTCTTGCATATCAGCCAACATGATCTTATGTGCTAAAGAATTTTCACTTAAAAATGGCATCGATTGTGTTCTTGTTGCCAACTGAGGTAAATTGTTTATTAGTAAATTGGAACTACCTGTACCATTACCGACAGCTACTGATCTTTTCTTGGGTATAGGTTCTTGGAAAGTTGTGTTATTAACATCATCGGAATTTGGATTAATCGGACTACTCTCATTAGATGAAGCTTGTGTGATAATCTTTCTCTTTTTCGCCTTTGATGAGGACGCAGCAGGTAATTTTGAAGTTGCATATTGAGACTTACTATTGTTGCTGTTATTGCTGTTGTTACTGTGGTTGTGGTTGTTGTTATTCACCAAATTGAACCGAAGTCTAACCTCTAATGTATCAGCAGCGTTTGAGCCCCCAGTATACAGACTAACAAAATTTTTACAAATTCTCCCTGTAACCAGTACTGTGCTCTTCTTTTCTATGATTTTGGAATATAAACCGTGTCCAACAAATGGTTCGTCAGGTTCGACAACATCTTTGGCGTAAATCGAATAATCCAAATTTTGAAAGCATTCAGGAGACATTTCTGAAATTAAACTGACACATTTTTTGATATCTATACACCCAATCGTGGCACCGTTATATGGAGGTTGTAAGGGTAAGTGAATGACCTTTGCTGTTATGGTTTTTGTTGATCTTACTAGAAAGGTGGTAGTGTTGTCAAATGTATATAGAACTTTCAGAATGATACCTTGTGAGTAAGCTTGAGATTGATTATTGGAACTCATTATTTTTTGTGTTAGTTGGCCAATGATAGAAGTTGCTGTTTTCGTTTTCTTTCTTATATACTGACGTTGGAGAAGATATCAGTGGTATTAGTCTGTACGCTTGTTGATATGTTAAGTGCGTAGGGACGTCGGTGTATTAATTATAAAAAGAGGAGAACAAAGGAAAACAAATGGATAAAGTGTTTATATTGAAGAAGTCGGCATAAATTTAGATTTTTGTTTTTGTCAAGTATATCAGAAACAAAACACGGTTATATTGAGGGTAACAGATAGTTATCAAATGTGAAAGGATTGCAGTTCAAGATAGTTTAGGTATAAGGAATTGAATGCGATTTTTTCGTGTCTGTTTCTCTATATGTGCAAAAGAAGAGGAAAAAGATAAACAATCAAATTTCTAATGAAAGAGAATAAACCAGTGCACTTTCGCACAAAGTAGATTTTATTGTGCTAATTGATAATAGAACCAGTCGGATTTGAATAGGGATGTCAATAGATGCTAATAAATAACAAACGATTAATTGTGTGTACAATACTGAACCAGAATAGGTTTCATAGTATTTAATTTAATTGACCGCGTTTTTTTAAACGCAATGGAGCATACAAATCGGGAAATTTTTCTTTAAAAGGCACGCGTAAAGGTTTTTCTGAAGGACACGCTTTGGTGAGAATTAATTGCCTTTTACGGATACATTAGAGAAGCACGCGTGGTAGGTGATTGAATTCGTTCCATATTAAAGTGAAGTGAAGTAGAGTGAAAAGTTCCATTTATAATATATTATATCCCGGAGCACAAGCATGATGAGACTTTGAAATGAGTATGCATGGGATTTTTTTAATCTTCTTTGATTGATTCTTTGCGATTTAAAATCTACATATAACTCTATATATTACAACTATACAGCTGTTAGTTGTCAAACAGCATACAATACTAGTGAAATCTGTTTCTGATTTTTGCAAACACAGGTAACAGTATCTGCATATAAAATGCAAAGTACCCAACATCAAGCTAGCTCTGTTTGTGGAAACTGTTTAGCGGGATTTGTAGGATACAAGCCAAAAAATTCAAAAGATAAAAACTAAAGTTTGTTGCGAGACAAGCAATATTTGAACAAAGGAGTCTTTTCCCTCTTTGACATTCCCCACGATACGAGTAACTCACACACATCCCGGTCTATTACGGCTTTTCTCGGTTCGGTATCGGAACCAAGACCCTGAACGGACACAATAAGATTTAGGGTAAGTCAGGTGACGAAAAAGCACGAGTGGGGCTAAGGGAGGCTGATGACAAATAGCCGTGATACGGTTACGAAGCCCCGTCCGCCATGTGGCACTAGCCAAGATACGCCGCACCTACATCCTTTCTGCTTTCTCCATAAAGTTGCCATCATGTCTATCTATTGATAGCGTTTAACACTTTTATCACTTTGTAACAACCTTTCTAACTCCAGTAGTATTTTGTCATTTTACAAAGTGATGGTATCCAATCTGACGTGAAATCTCCTAGAAGTTTAATGCTGAAAAGTAAAAAATGCCAAAATTTGATATTAAATATGGAGAGTATAAAAACTTTTATAATGCTCACTACCAAGACATTTACTCCCTTTCTTTTTTTATACAGCAAATCTAGAGCAGATGCTCTTTAGAACAGTCTACTTTATCAATATTTATAGAAATTCTTGGAGGTTCGATCTTGTGTATATAAAGAACCATGATTCCCCCCCCCCCCCCCCCCCCCCCTTACCACCCACCCCCCTCCTTCGGGGGGTTTTCGTTTTTTTTTTTTTTTTTTTT
>PPKI02000072.1:0-57821 GCA_003707645.2 Ogataea trehalophila
TGTGATGATTTGATCGTTATTTAAAACTGCTTGAAATTAATCAAAAGTATTTGAAATAAAAATTGATATTTTATTTGATAGCTTCTATCTTAATCTATAGGAGAAGTAACTAAATAGGTATAAAGAGTAACTAGAAATATATATAGTAAGAATGTAGAGTGTCGACGTCGTTGTCGGCAACTCGGAGGTATTTCCTAATTTAGTAATCTCAAAATAAACGTCTGAATAAGGGAGGCGCCGCACCATTAGAAGGTCGGCGTCGCATCAAGAAGACGACGTAATCTATCTGGAGGTGGAATCCTTACACGCGTCTGTAAGGTATCTATCTTATATTCTCATCCTTACTACGGTTAACTATCATTTTTTATCCCTATCTATCTATCATTCCTTTTCTTATCCCTTGTTGTCAGAACCTCACCTTTATTCAGAATGAGATTCTATCGAGGATTGAGAAAACATTATCTACCCGTTCCTAGTATCCCTACCTCTTTATGGGTATGAGTAGCACGGCTATCATCCAAGGTAGCTTAGTCATGGATACCTCCTCGGGGTAATTTAAAATAGTATGAGCTACATACTAAGTGAGTTCAATTATTGAGACTTGTCCAAGGTCTAGTGACAGAATTGTTAATAGATCGTATGACTTCGTATAGACTCTTTTATGACATTGCTATTGTTGTGGCTTATTTTATAACCACAAATGGAATCAATTACAGAGAATCCCACTCTAAATAAAAGTGAGGTTCTGACATATTATAGGATACCTATCTGATAACGGTTAAATCAATCTTGTAGCAAAGCTGTCCCCTTTTTACCCCCCTTTTATTTGAGACTCCGCTTCCCCTTATCGGTTCACATAAGGCGCTGGTAATCTCATTCAGATAAATACTGTTTTGGTTCCCTTGATTTGTATCTCCTCCGAAAGTTGCCAACGATTTCATTGACATCTTTCCCTTTATTACATATATAGTTGTATATTCTTTATTACTATTTAGTATCGTCTTCTATTGATTAAGATAAAGGACGAATATCAATTTTTATTTCAAATAGTTTTAAATATCAATTTTCACACTTTTTGAGAGGTATGATTTTTGTAAACCAGTAATGTAAATTTCTAAACTTGAATAGGAATTTAAGTTTTGATTGATTTCTTTATTTTGGTCAATAGGAAGTAATTCCAAGAAAAAATAGGATTGTGAACAAGAGTATAGTAAAGAAAGCAATACCGAAAGTAATAGCCCACCAGGGTTTGAAAAGAAATAGGTCTATATAAGGGTAGCGGGCGGCAGTGCGACAAAAAAGGGAAAACTCATAGGTTAAGTTAGAAATCAGAATCTGGTCAGTTCTTTGGTATATGAGTCAAAAAATAGTTAACCCCTCCATATTTGGCAATTGATTTGGTTGCTGTTTTTATTGTTTTTCAGAAACACATAACAAAAAAATTGTTTAAGTATAAGTTAGTTATCTTTTGAACACACAGTTTGTTAAGAAGTAAAAGGGAAGCAAAACATATATAGATATACAATTATATCAATGTAGCTACTTATATATAACTGAGTTAAATGAGACAAAAAATTGTTTATATAAGAAAGAACATAATTCAAGCAAGAGTATTTCAGATTTTTTTGCACCTAAGTAATTCAATATTTGAATAAATCAGGTGATTTCGTGATACGACATTTGCAAAGTTTTCGACTATTTTAATATTTTCCTGTTCCAGTTTCCCTGTTTGAAGATGATTCTATATCATGTAACAATTTGTAAAATTTTGTATCATCACTTTCTTTGAGGTCAATTATCTAAATATCTATTAAGTTTCCTAATCTGTTTGAGATCAGTTTTCATTCAAAATAAAAAAGCAATAACCTTTCAAAGATCGAAGCCTGGTTTTATTATTTTTTGGAGTTATGAGCAATAATCAGAAAGTGTAAGTTTAATCTGAAGGAGTTGGCTTAGTATTCAAAATTTTTTTCAAACCTTTTGTTTCGTTTTAAACAGACGGACCCATTGATGCACAATGGTTAGAATTGTCGAACTGCTATAACGTTATGTTATCCAATCAATTAGAGAAAACAGTGTTTAATCAAGAGCGTTAGACGGTAGATATAAATCAAATAATACCCTTATTCAAGTCTAACGGGGAAGAATTAATTTTCTCCAAATGACCACTTATTCAAAAAGTACTAGCAATAATATAGCACATTTAATAAGGCTAAGCAGACAAGCATTTAACTAGAGTAAATATACAAACCCCCGGTAGTTTCTTTTATTCAAACAGAATCAAAGAGCCACAAAAAAGGTAGCTAAAGGAAAAAACCATTATCCAAAGACTAATAATTCTTTAAGGAATATCATAGAAACTGATTTTGATGGCGGTGATATTGCAAATAGAGAGAACGAAAAGTTTTGTAGAGACCAAAAAGCAACAAGTACGTACTATACTACAACCATTAATAAACAACTCCACAACTCTTGTATGGCTATTGATAAATGACCTACATCTCCCACAGAGAAAATCTTTTTGAATAACTTGCATTCAAAAAAAGAAGAAGAAAGTATAGTTTGAGTATTGCCTGCTTGAACAAGATTCGCATCAAGCCTCATACATACCCTCTACCAAAATCCCTTCAGCGGATTTTAAAATACAACCTTTCGTAGCGGTAAATACAAATACGTATATGAAGATATCAAAAACCAACACCAAAACTCTTTCGAAGGACAAAGCATATATCCAAATGACTTTCTGATCACGATCCTGTTTACTTCCCAATAGTTTTAAATGTATGTACGATGCACAGCGAGCGGTGCATCATCATGCATCAGCGTGATCTCACATGCAGCAAACATGCTTCTTTTTGTTTTCTCAATATTTTCTCGAAAATATAAGTGTTTTAGTTCAAGATTCGAAGCCATTCTATGCTTCAAAATTTAAGTGGTAATATTAGACTCCATAATGTGAATGAATTTATAAGGTAGGGAAAATAGACTACCGTGTTTTGACAAGAACAATCCTCCTTATGAGCAGCATCACCATGTGGTCGGTTGCGAATATATGTAGAGGTTTATTCTTAGGCTATGGTGTGAACCAAAGACCGCAGTTCTTAGGTAATTCAAATTCAACATGCTTTATATGGCGGTTGCTACTTCACAGTGGGTTGATAGTGGTAGTAAGTACAAATAAGGATGTAGATCTAGTACAAGATAAATACATTGATCAGCGGAATTCAAACCCCGATAGAACCAACACACAACTTTTATGAGGAAATTGACGTTAAACAGCATCAACTAGAGATTGTACAGCGGATTATTTGTATTTTAAGCAAAATAATAATAATATCACAAAGGAAAGGTTTCAAAATATAAAAAACACACATAACATAGTAAAACCGAAAAAATACACTTAAAGAAGGGGCAAAAAAGATGGAGGAAAGGAAAGTAGAAAAACATAACAAAAGCACTCACAAAAACAAAAATCACAAGAAGCGCAAACTCAAAAAAAGAAGTTATCGACTTGATCAAGCAATCCAGAGAGGAAACAGAAAAAGAAGAACAAGGAGAAAAAAAAACAGATAAGAAATTGGCATATATTGTTAAAGAAAAAGAAAAAGTTTTCCTTTAGATTCATAAAAAAGAAATCAGAAAAATATTAGAAATGGAAACTTACAAACAAAAAAACAAGCAAAAAAACAAAATTAAAACCAGATTCTGCAGTCAAGAGCTTTTATTGTAATATCGTTCCTGACTTACGGCCCTATTATCTTTGATCTTGACCAGAGGAAGGTCCACCTGCAAAGTGACCGTTGTTACCAGATGGTGCTGTTGATGAGCTGCCATATTGGTAGTTACTTTGATATGGTTGTTGAACACCACTAACAGCACCACCTTGTGGTTGTCCATAGTAGCCACTATAGTAATTAGCCGGCTGCCCTTGCGGCTGTTGAGAACCAGCAGCTGTTGCTGCTGACGATGAGTAGTAGTAATTTGGTTGTTGCTGTTGCGGTTGCTGAGCTGACGAAGCAGCTGCGGTGGAGATGGAAGATGGAATAATAGATGATGATGTAGTAGCTGATGGTACGGATGCTGTGTTCGATAACTTGTTAGTTTTAGCACCAGTGGCTGGACCTGCTGAACCAGAACCCGATTTAAATGAAAGGGTCATTTGACCAACTTGGTTTGTAGGAGTGCCCTGTTGAATCACTTTTTTAATATCCTTCACAAACAATGGATATAGCATGTCCACAATTTCTTCTCTTTGAGCCATAGCTAAAGCACGCTCAAATGGAATCCAAACACCCTTTAAGTGCATGGAACCGATTTTAACAACGTGCCTGGTTTTTTCTGATTTTAAGATACCATCACGACGTCCTCTGGTCATCTTGGCGACGTTTAACAGCTTGGTACCATTAATCATATTGTTGTCAGCTCTTCTGACAACTGAAACATTGTTGGCTTCAACTTGGTAACATAAAGTCTTTTCATCTTCCCACATGGTTGTGGTGATCTTAGGGCGGATACCAGGTGGTTGAATTTGACCTATAGAAGGACTCACAGCTGGATAATTATTGACAGTTGTACTGGTCTTGGTAGAAGAAGAGCTAGAAGTTGCACGAGCTTTGGAAGAAGCAGTAGAAGAACCACCTGGATTAGATTGTGTAGCTGATGCAACAGGCGCTGAAACGGATCCAGCAACACTACTTGTACCTGATAGTTGTTGTTGCAAGCCAGGTTGTGGGTATGTACCTGGTGCACCATACATCGGGTATCCAGTAGCTGTTTGGTAGCCTCTATAAGAAGAACCACCATAAGCAGCTCCAGTCTGTGGTTGTTGTTGTTGTTGCTGCTGTGTTTGTTGTTGATACCCAGGTTGGGAATAATAACTGGAGTAAGCAGCACCATATGGTTGTTGAGTAGTCTGTTGATATTGGAGCTGGCCAGGCTGTTGCTGTGGTTGCTGTTGTTGCTGATAGTCATTTTCCGGATGATGTTGATAAGGGTATTGTGTGTTGCCGTATGAAGGGACACCATATTGCTGGTTCATTGTTGTAGAAGTGGCTGTTCCTGCAACAGTGCCACCAGTAGTCTGCTGGGTTTGAGGTTGTTGATAGTGATTAGTATATTCATAAGGTCTGGAATTAGCTTGTTGTGTTGAAGAAACTTGGTTGCCATAGGCAGCATTAGTGCCATATTGGTAATGTGGAGCTGAATACATTTGATTTGTAGAGGATTGATATTGACTGGATGAGGCAAGAGGGGGAATAGAACCAGACGAGTAATGTGACGTTGGTTGCACACTGGCTTGCTGATTGATATTAGAAGATGAGTGAGGATCAGAAGAAGACATTTAATGGTGAAAATATTAGTTCAAACGAAATCAACACGGGACTAAAGTATTTAGTTTTGTTTTGATTTAGATTTTCAAGTGAGATAAATTTTGTGACGAGGAACTTTGAGTGAATAACTGTATAGTAAACAAGGGTTTAGAACTTTTTTTTATTCAGTTTAGCAGCAAAGGTTGGAAACGAATATTAAAGGGCCCAGGTTTCAATCGATATGGTAAAAGAAAACAAGATGGTAAAAGAGGTCAGAATATGTAGGCTGCTTATATGGATGATGCATTTTTTTCCTTTGAAATGGCAATGAAAATGGACAAACACTTATTTATTAATTTTGCTGATCAGCTGCGTACATCTGGCATGGGGCAGCTTATTGTGTGGTCTTTGCAGCGGGCTTGTAAGCTGTGAGCTGTATGCGCATGTACGGGGGCTTTAAATTTAATTCGTGGGACGAGGAATGAGAAGTAAGGGATGTGGCTAGCACACGCTGTGTGTTCAGAACTGGGGGAAGGGGATGTATAGGCAAGTAGTGCGTACCGCGCACGATGTGCGGTTTCTACTTTAGTTTTCTAAGGTTTACGGCGGCGGCTACATCGGCCGAGCATGTAGAGGCCGAGATATATACGGATGGATTAGTAAGTATACATCACAAACATTCATATTTATCCACGATATTTATGAAAAGGTATATCACAACTGCTGATTCTTTTCCCTTTATAACATCTTGGACCAGGTTTTCATTTTAGAAATGAGAAAAGTAGACTCAGAGTATAAAACCTTCTATGTGGTTAAACTGTGACTCCTTTTACTGGTTTGCGGAAGCCTTGCAGCTTTGTGGCAATCAGCATCAACTATGTGGTAATTATGATCTTCTGCCACACACGCCTTTTTTTAACTGTTCTGTGCGTTCAGCCTGGTCTCCGACAAAACCCCCGCGTTGCTCGCTGGAGTTGTCGCAGGAAACATACAGGTCTAGCGGAGCAGAATTGCTGGCCAGGCCTTCTATTATCTTTTTTCACTCCGAGCAGGCCCGCGGTTTGCTAGTGAGTGACTCTTTGTTTTGGTTACGTTGTCTCGGGTAACAATAATGAATAGTTAAAAAGAAAACTGGATAACTCCAGAGTAAAAGTCAGTCGAAACTTGCCCCAGAAATGAGGAAATAAACCACTATCGTGCAACTGAAACAATAAGAGAACTGCTTATTGCCCGATAGAACCTCTTCACAGAGCTGGATAGATTCGGGGAACCAATTTTTGAATTGGTGAGTTACCTTTCGAATGTGGAGGGTGAGATCAGGGCATTTTCGTTACAGGAGAGGGAGGGTCAAGCTTCGCAACAGATATGCAGTGAACTTTATCTGCCAATAAATACATGCCCACTTCTGCCTATATATTCGATGACTTTTTGGATTTGTTGATCAGGTAGCGACTGTTAGCGCTGTCTATATGACTGTCTATATGATATTCATTACATTATAGTGCTACTGTATGGTTTACAAACGAAAGCATAAAACTGAACTTAAATGCATTGATGGTGTTTATTGATCCGTATAAAGCAGATCGGCTTGGATCCGTCTTATAGTGGTTGGTTGTTTTTTTGGTGCCTGCGTTTGCAAAAGCCTGTAAATGCGTTTTGATTAAATGCTACAAATATCCCATCCATGTGCATTTCACATAAGGGCGGGCAGTACATTCCATAAGTACCCCGTGTGGTTTCGTATGGTTTCGCATCTGTTCACCACAGACAAATAGAAGCAGATGTGTGTCGGCACGTACGGCTTGCTTACCGCCCCTTCCCCACCTTTCAACACAATCGAACACCGCTCAATAAATGGCTCAAAATATGTAGTAGATCCATGCGTCTATATATACGCATAGATGTTTTCACGACTCCTTGAAGAGTGAGGCAAAAATAAAAGCACAAGCAAAAGAGGTATAGCCATGTAGTAAAGCATAAAAATATGTTTTTAAACTTATATATAACAATTAATATTTGTCAAGTGCCAATAGTTTCCAAAGAATTGGCAGAAAATGTTGTAAATTCAAATGTCGATTTTAAGACTCTGCGAATTGTGGACTAGTAAAAATTTCAAAAGAATAGTATAATCTAATTATTTTTCTGCTATTGAGATAGAATTTTATTACAGCATTGAAGTTACACAGCCTAAGTTATAGGTACCAGACGCGTTAAATTTAATCTATACAGTCTCAAATCCAAACTTTCCCAGGACAACACAAGTAACCCTCTTTCAAAGATGAAGATATCAGGTTCAACTTAACAATACGCAGAACTCAGTTACACTCTTCGAAGCAAGGATACGAAGATTGCTAGAACCTGGAGTTGCCCCACTCGCATAAGATTTTATTATTGTGAGTGTATAATGTTCAAAGCCAAACGTAGAATAACTGTCATACAATTCTTTTTTTTAGCCTTCACAAGCCCCAGAATATAGAACCAAACAATTGAATCTAAATTAAAAGCTATAAATAGGGGTACAGCAAGTCTGACATACTAACCCAAGCAATAACCAACCCTTGCTATCTTTTGAGCATATCGTCACAGAAGTCCAAAGTATGCTTGTGATTTGATTTGCAATAAAGGATTTGGGTTAAAGCTGGATTGTTGTGTATCTATTGCTAATATGTGATTTTTTTCTATCGTCTTTAAACCCTTGCTTGTTATCTCTCCACCTTCCTTGATACACGGCTGAAAAAAGAACAAAATTATAAATGCATCAGTATGGTGCACTCCAAATTACAAGATACATAGTACAGGAGATAAATTTATGTAATGCCAGATCCAAGTTAATTTTGCGGCGCACCTTGAAAATCCAACAACCAATCTAACCCAATCAATCAAAAACTACTTTTGGTTCTTGTACTTATTAGCTTTATTTTCTAAGTTAGGAAGCAAATTGGTTTTTATGGGCCTGCTTGCTTCTTCACTGCCTTAGTGGTGATGATCCTACAAAGATACTGCTTGCGGTTGGACGACGTATCTATCGTGTACACCCTCTCTGTGAACAGACCTGCTATCTTCCGACCACAAAAGCGAGAAATAGTTTGACTTGCAGTTGCAATAATAGTAGAGACCATCTTTGCTTGTGTTTTAGAATTCTACACATGGTCATGAATATCAGTAGAAAAATCTGTGATAATGAAATAATATGTGAAAAGATATGTGTAATGCATAATTCAAACCAGACAGAGGAAGGATAGTTTTTGAAAATTGTTGAGTTGTTTATAATCTTATTGACACGCCTCTTGTCCGGCTCAAAGTAGTCGCTGTATACATGACAGTTAACGTAACATGATTTAAAAATAATATATTGAAGTACATTTGGAAGTGGATACAAAAATGGAAAAAAAACGTGCAAATACACACCACAGATCGACTTGATCTATTTGAACAGGGGGTACGCCATGTTGAATTTGCCAGTTAATGGGTTTCATCAACAATATAGAACCAGAAAGCTTGATTTATTTTAGACCTATACAAATTATTGAGTAGATTCATCTTTTGTATAACATTTTTGAAATACTCAGAAAAAACTGTGTTATCAATAAAGTTTTCTAGAGCTTGTTATTCTGTTAAATTCAAAATTATGCTCATTGTAGAACAATTCTTTTTTTCAATTACATTTTAATCCCAGTTCTCCCACCCAGTTTTTAAATTGAGCTCCAGCAAACACAGCTTTATGCAATAATTAGTTTAAGATTGAGTTTTACTCATAGTTTTTTTAGCTCATAGTTATAACCTTCAAACAAGCAACTTAATGCACATGTGATCCAGATGAACAGCTAATTATGACGCACTGCCCTTTTTTTCACCTTGTGTGTTGCATAATCAAGATTTAGTGTTATTACATTAGTAAGTGTAAACATAACACCTACTAATGTTTCAATTAGTTTTGTGCCTTTCAGACTAATTTCCGACCGATCCTAAATTTATATACATTTGAATCATCCATTATAAAACTGCTCAAGTATGTGATCTTTTTGAGAGGGCTTATCCACTACATACTATTGTGTTCGAAGTGAGTGATACATCACATAAACATTCACAAAATATGCGTACGCAATTAAAAATTTGATTCTAAAATTTTTTTCGGTGCACAAACAGGAGCGAGGGATATTACATACAATTAAAACATATATTTTGCAGCCATGCATCCTGCAATATACCAGCAAAAACACATAAGCCTTAGACTTATAAACTAAAGATGGCTATGAAAAACCAAATAGTATACACAACTGACAATGAATATCAGAGCTTATAACATGATTTTAAAAGAAGATCTGAGGTCATTGGTATTTTTATACTTGAACAGTAATCTATTCTTGCTAAATCTCCACGCGGAGTTTACAGCACTTGATTGACGAGATTTCAAGTTGCAGAACAAAACTTTTTAAAGGGAACGTTCACCTTTCTCGATGTGTTTGTACGACATTATTTTTTGTCTCAAGTTATTCAAAAGAAAAAGTAACATAGATAGAGCTTTATAACGGACAAAAAAAAAACTACATAGAAATATAAACAAATAGGAATATATGGAAGGACAGAAAAGGAAGTGCCAGTATAAGAGAAAGAGAAGTTTCAAGTATTTTGTAAACTAAAAAAAAAAACAGCAAAAGATTTTATTAAGTCTAAGCTTTAATTCTTTTCAAAGAAAGAGTACAGTAGTCTATAATTGAAACGCAAGTCATAAACGATCTTATCAATTCTTTGATAACCTTTAACCTCACAGGTTTTCAATTCTTCAAAACAGGTAGCATCTGAATCCAGACAACCTTCTTCAACTAGAACTAAACTAAATTTCCCTGGTTTCATAATATCAATAACATTTCCTAACAAACCAACTTTGGAAACACCAGGGTAGTTGGTCTCAAAAGAAGCGTATGACCAACCAACCTCTGGTGTAATATGCAATGTATAGTAATATTCATTGTTTAAAATGGAGTTTGAACTGAAACCACAAGGAGTGAATGCAAAGGCATCATGTTTGGCTTTAATTCCCTTGTTACCAAAATCAGTAATAACTGAATCAAGACCTGTAGATTCCATCATTTTATGACCTAGTAAATGCCCGTAATCTTCGGTTGTTGGGTTCATATTTGGGAATTCGTTTTGATGCTTTGATAATTGGAAGTTTGTTGCTGTTTGGGGATCTAGTTCGGTCATTAATAATTCAAACGTCTGATCGAATGAACTTGCGTTTGATCTGTTGGCGGTGGTGGTGGTTGAGCGGTTGGCGACAGCAGTTGGAACCTGTGAAGAGTTAGATCTGACTGGTGATAATGGATACATATCTTCACTAGTGGATCTGACAGGAGTATCACGAATGCAGCTTGAAACTAATTCGGAATCAACAGAGGCACCGTTCAAGTATAGATACCAGTGATCTCTAGAAATGTCACCAACAACATAAGCTTTCGAAGTGTCGTTATGGAAGAACTTATTCAACCAGGCCAATTCGTTATCCCAGTGTTGATGAATTTCGTTTTGCTTATCAGGAAACATGAATGATCTTCTTGAATAAAAGATTCTATAGATGCTGGTTAAATCTTCATATTTGTATCCACAGAATTCTTTGACCAATTCTAATAATTTACCTAAACAGAATAATGTTGTTGTTGTACCACATGTTTTCAAAATCATCTTATGTGGGTACACAAACAAAGAAGATTCTGATAGCAAGTATGCATCCATCTCACGGGTTGATATCTTGGATAAGATTTTACAGCTGACTAAATCTAACATTTCTTCGATTCCGGATAAAGGAATTCTTCTTAAGCCATTGGTGGTTTCATCAAAAAAAGATGTGACTGATTCAACTGATGATGAAGGGGCAAACCAAACTTCAAGCAATTTTTCAGGACCCTCGAATGCATTTGTGGAATCAATAGAGACTGATAAATCATGGTTAATGAAATCAGGTTCTGGGCTGAAACCAGATGCTGATTGTTGTAGTTCGTGACTAATTAAAGATGGTGACATTTTTATGATGAAATGTTGTTATTGTCTTTTTTTTTCTAACTTTGATTTCTGAAACTACTTTAAACAACTTGATTGATATAGTTTAAAAAATAGCTTACACACAAACGAAAAAAAAACTTGTAAAGATTTCAAGCTGATGACTATGGATGTTTGTTATTAGTTCTAGCTTTACAATAAAAAAACCCCAAACGTTTTCTTATTTTTAAGGTGATGATAAATAAATGAATAAAATATATCTATTCAAACAGGAATTAATTTGGTTACTTTGTAAATTTTGATTGTTGGATATGTTATCTTGGCTTTGCAGGTCTGTTAAATCTAAATGCTAGTTCTACTGGCATAAAAGAAAATAGTTAGCTGGTGGGTTAAAAAAACAAAAACCTTCTATTATAAGTTGATAAACACACAAATTCTTCTGAATTGAATAATTAAGTGTGATTTAAAAGCTTAGTAGTTTATATGTAATGTATGATGTGTTTGACTGATTCAACTTAGTATTACCCAGATGATGTCTCTTGCGGATCAATTAGTTGTATAACCAAGTAAAAATTAGTATTGAGAGCTAGTGATGTTTGACTAAGGCAACAAGCAGCGTTGCTTTATTTATAGTTATATATTTGTTACCGTAAATTTACGTTTCAAAGACGCTTTAGTAGGTTCATGTAAAAGCAATGAAAAGTGTCAAGGGAAAGAAGTTGAATAGATTTCACCATCATACTGCGAAAATCCAAAAAAAATTGCAAATAATTTTATTTGCGGGCGGAAGTTATAGCAGATGGCGGGGGAGGGCTTGGAGTCCCTCCGTGATACGTCACTAGGCGTTCTCAAAAATCTCCGGCCGGAATGAGCTACAAGTCAACGCCAGTAAGTGAAAATTTTTTTTCAAAGGGATGATGAACTTTTCGAGAAATATATCGTCCCCTAGATGGAATGGAGTCTGTACATGCTCAAATGATGTTTTCAAATTTAAATTTAACCTCAATTCTGAGTAATTATCTGATCAACATGTTTAAGTAGATTTATATGCATGATACTATTTATAAAGAATTCGGATGCATTGTTATTCATAAACAGATAGATATCCCTTAATTACAAATGTCTCACTTCTGATCTCTAAGATCTATCCGCGGTGTTGTTTGACTATTGGATATGGTTATAAAGCACGGAAACACCAGTATAAAGAATCGTAGGAACACCGAATTGCTATTTGGCAGATATGGGTTTTGTTGCAACGAACCAAGTGTCATATAAATGTAGTTTGGTCCTGTTTTTCTTTTTTTAGTTTAGTTTTAATTTAACCCTTTAAGAGCTCGTTTGATTTTGAGGCAAGAGAGAGACAGATGGTTCACTGAATGTTAAACTTGTCAAATTATTTTCCTATACGAGCTATTAATCACAGTACTGCTAGCAGATAGAGCATACGAATTAAGGTGATGTAAGTTTAAATTTTTTGTTTTGAAGTCCCCACCGAGAAAAACCGTCTTCAAGCTTTTATGCTTCTTCAGAGAAAACAGAAGCAGAAGTTTACATTACAACATAAATAAATAGATATATCCCGAGCATGAAGCACTGTAATGAACTAAGTAATTAAATGCGATAAAATCGGGAGAGCTTTTCTCTCGGATAAATACACCACTGCGATACACCATCATAATATCTCCAATTAGACGAAACTAAAACAAATGACAATAAAACATTGCCCGTAATAGTCCCACAATGTCTGAGAAGATACTTTCTTGACAATCAAGCTTTTTAAATTAACAACGTATCAAATAAAATGGTCGAAACCAAAGGCTGTACCGAATCAGAGCATGTAAAACGAAGGCACCATTCAACTGTTTAAACTGAAAACCAATATGAACAAAAGAACAGCGATGTAACCCCTCACCCTAAGCTTTCCAACCTCCGGTCTCTATATTTGTATGATGCAAATCCTGTTTGGTAAACAAATTGAGAAAAGAAGAAAACCCAAAAGAGCTTCTTCTAATAAAAGAAAGTAGTCAATAGGTTTTAGAACTGGTCAGAAGGGTGTTCCTTTATACAGTAAATAGCAAAGAAAATTTTCAATATTACTCAAGGTTACGTCAGCGCTGATGTCAAGAAAAGTGTTTTTAAATGTTTACCCGGCGCAAGATTAAGAGGACACAAAATTTTGTTTGTGTGCGATTTGTTTTGATCAGGCTTTGATTTATTTGGCTAGAAGAGGGTTGTTGATCAGGCTACACAGTATCTATGCCCTAAAATATACGCTCCTAACAATCTCCATATATATTGGTAAACTACCAAAGTGTAAATTTCATTGCAGAAATAGAAAATCAAATGGCATTAGATAGAAGAAGTCGGAGAAGGGCTCAAAAGGCTTCTCCAAGAAGCACGAGATCACAGCACGTTGAACTTGAAGAAGACGATTCAATAGTGGCCGATGAGGCTGAAGCCGTTGCAGAAACAGATGATAAAGAGATTTTTCCTGAAAGTGAAATAAAAGATGACGAGGAAGATGGTGATTACGAAGAGGATAAAGATAATTCCATGACAAACCAAAATGATGATGAGGAGGAAGAGGAAGACAACAAGGATGATGTTAATGATAGTAAAATTGATGCAGACGAGGAAGAAGAAGAAGAAGAAGAAGAGGCAAATGCAGAGGAGGGGGCCAATGAAATTCAAGCAAGAATATCAAAGTCGAAAGGGACAGCAAATAAGAAACGTAAAACCGATGAAGAACCTTACGTTGAAAAATCCTCAAAGAAAGCTAAACCAGCACCTCTTGATGAGAATGGTAAGCCAATTGTCATCGAAGAAGACCAGGTTGTGACGGAGGATGATCCAGCAGGCGAAACTAAGATTGACAAGAATGGTGTACTACAAGGTGGAAGACAGTTCAAATGTAAAACCTTTACCATTGCTGGTAGAGGCGATAAACTATACATGATTGCTACAGAAGCTGCCAGATTTGTTGGTTACAGAGATTCATACTTTTTATTTCAGAAGCACAAAAAGCTATACAAAGTTATCATCAATGATGAGGAAAAGGTTGACCTTATTTCAAGAGGCCTTTTGTCAAGCTCATACAAGACTAGAACCATCTATCTGGTGGCTGCTAGATCCATATATAAAGAATTCGGTGCTAAAATCATCATCAAGGGTAAACAAATCACAGACGATTATCAAGAAACCAGGGCTCGTGAAGAAGGTGGAAATATCGGTGCGCCTGCTGTGGTACCAGTTGAATATCATTTAACACCATCAGGTTCGTCAGAAATAGGTAAGAAAGCGGGAAATGGATTAGGATCATACTACTCTCAATCTCTTGACAGTTCATCATTTTCTGGGAATCCGGAAGATACTTGGATTTATGACCAAGCGGTTAAAGTTAGACAGTTTGATTCAATGCTTCTATATGATAGGTTCGATGTGCTCAACAGTAAGCTGGTTAGAGATCCATACACTGGGATTCATTTTGTTCCTGATATAACACAACCGACCAAATTTGCCATGACTAAAATTGATAGAGTTGTGGATCCAGATGTTAAGAAGAAATTAATTTTTGATACTACATTGAGCGATAACCTTGTGATTAAGACTGGATTAAGTGATGTTCCATTAGAATTCTTTGATGGTATCGTTGACGAGGAGACTAAAACTGCAATTTTGGAACAACAAAAGTTAGAAAAGGAATGGTGATATTCTCATTTTTTTGCAATGACCGTGGACACAACGACTTATTTCTTATTTATACTGTACTTTAATATTTTTATGTATTTGATATATGTATTTTTGTTAATTAACGAAGACTAGTTTGTAGGTTTTCTTATATGACTCGGAGTACGACTCCGACTCGCTTGATTTTTCTGCGGGGATGCTTAAAAAAATATTTCTTTTTTGAACAACCCTGCATCCTCAACAAAATTTACACCCAAGGTACCAGTTAAACATGCTTGTTGTTTATCACAAAGTTTGTTTAGCTCAAGTCTATAAGTATTGTTTGCAGTTTAGGTATAGATTATAGATTTTATAGAACAGAAACCAATACACTTGATATCATCACCTGAAATGTCTGAAAGCAACGTGAGACAAGGGGCAGAAATACCCACCCACATATCGATAATAGGAGGTTCGATTTCAGGGCTTGTTGCCAGATTCATCATTGCCCCCATCGACATAATCAAAATCAGACTGCAACTACAAAAATATCCAGCTAAATACAGTGGTGTCATAGACACATTTACCAAGATTGTGAAAACAGAAGGTATTAGATCACTTTGGAAGGGAAACATTCCTGCTGAGATAATGTATATCATGTATGGAGCTACTCAATTCACAACATACTCTTCATTGAACACTATATTTTCCGAATTGGAGAAAAAATATGAGTTATCAGTGCCTAATTCATTGCATTCTTTGATTATTGGTTCACTTGCTGGTTGCATCTCCACAACAGTTTCTTATCCGTTTGATGTGCTTAGGACAAGACTTGCTTCCAATGAAAGTCCAAAGTTCAAGTCAGTTTTAGGGGAGGTTAAGAAGATATATGGAAAGGAAGGACTGAAAGGTTTTTTTGGAGGAGTTTTGTTATCCATGACATATGTTGCACTTTCAATGGGTGTTTCATTCGGTTCTTATGCTTATTTGAAGGATCTTACAGAAGGTACGATTATGGGTCCAAGTTGTGGGCTTATTGCTGGTGCTTTTTCAAAGTCTTTTATATATCCGTTAGATTTGTTGAGAAGAAGAAGACAAATGTCAACGGAGCTGTCTTCTGGTAAAATGGCCTTTCAGATTTTGAGAAGGGAGGGTTTGCTTGGGTTCTATCATGGTTTGACGCCAGCTCTCGTGAAAACGGCCCCTACGACGGCGATTAGTTTATGGTGCTATGAATATACTGTTGATTTTTTCCTAAAGCTAGAATCTAAGAAATTGACAGCGTAGTGTGTATTATTAGGCTTTCTTATATAAAGGTTTGAATGTTTTTAATGATTAATTATGATGTTTTTTTGTAAACAGATAATTGTTTAAGCTGCGAAAAGTAAGATATTTTAATTTAAAAGTCGTAGTCAGTAAGATAACCCTCTTCACCTAACAGTTTTTCCCATCTTTCGAATTCAACACTCAATTCACCCTTGAATCTCTTATTGAGTTCACTTTCTAACAATTTACCGTAACTCCAATCCAAGAAATCTTCAATATTATAGCTGTACTTATTAAATGGTTGGGTGAAGATTTTGGCTAAAGAAGCAACGTTCGGATGATAATGCTGAATCATTGATTCCAACTCCCACAATGATGAGTTGATGGCATCGGTTTTGGAAGGGTCAGTCTCCTGATCATCAAATGTATCTTGGTAGTCAGCCTCTTCTAAAGCTGTAGTAGAGGAGTGAATCAATAACATACAGGTTGGATGCCTCTTTAATAGGTTATATATGAATGGGATGACGCAAACTATACCTGATGGTGGAGCAGTTAATGAGAGTCTAGAAAATCTTTTGATAAATGAAGCAACAATAGCAGATGATAAATGGGTGGAGGACATAAAAATGTCAAGCAATCTTAAGAATCTGGATTTATAACTCAAATGTAGTAAATTTGGTGTAAGAATGGCGTATAACTTAGTGAAAAAGTCTGGGTATTCCAAGTTGTAGCCCTTCATTAATTCCCATAATCCGTTCAAAGATAAAATTGATATACTGATATCTTTTGATTCAAAGCCCATATTGTATGATTCAGTTAAAAAGTCCATAAGCTTAGTTGGATTGTTACAGTAAGGTATTATTCTCTTGTGGAGTATTAATAGAATTGATTTGTACTGTTCGGCTAATAACGGAAAGTTCATTAATTGCAACCAAGATTTTTCAAAGTTGGCGTTGAATTGAGTTATGTTTGAAATTGTCTTGTATGGAGGATTGGGGATGTAATTGACGGCTGTTGTTTCATCAAGTGTCTTTTCATCGTATATTGGAGATTGTTTTAAAATGGTTAGAACATTGGAAAAAAATAACTGTTTTTCTTTATAACTGGCAGCTTCAGGTAGTTCATTGACAATTTGTAATAGTTCATTGAAGAAAAAGTATTTTAGGTCCCAATATTTGGTGAAATAGGATTCTTGGAATTCCAAAATCAAGTAATTGTTAATCGTGGCATCATGTGATAAGACGTCTGATAAACTACCAGTTTGTAATAAATTCTTTAAAATAGATCTGTATGTGCCGTTAGGGAAATATGGTTCACCAACATTTGGACCCAAGTGCTGACTTTCAACGTTCAAGAATCTGATCAGTATATCCAAACTATCAATCTTGAATGAATATAAACCTTCTGACTCCACATCCAACCTCCAAATTTTGAATAAAATGTTTTTGAATTCATCGTATTTTGATCTCAACCATCTGACAATAACCTTTTTTTGTTCATTATCTTTCTTCAAAACTTTGAAATCTCCATTTGAAATTAATCCTTGAAAAATTCTAGATAAGGTTAAAGATAGGAATCTAGCAGTTAGATCCCCATTCTCATCTGTATTTCCTGATTGGTAACTTTTGTAAATGGCTTGATATTGGTTCAGTAATGTAGCTATGTTGTTATAGTACTTTGGCGATTGGCTGATTTGGGATTGGAATGTTTTGATCTGTTCAATTGATAAAAGTTGTACCTTATTTGTTGGTGTTTCTGTCTTTTGCTTCTTTCTAGAAGAGCTTTGGGTAACACTTGCTTGTCTTTTTGAAGCCATGATTTAAGGCACAAAAAAATGTTTAGTATAATGAGTATTATATGAAGTGGTTCAACAAGTTGATGCAGGATTGAAATCACCTTTTTGATGAATCCTTTGGTATGTTAAAACCCTGATATACCCTTATAAAGCCTTACGATATAGTATATAAAAAACTGAAAAATTTTCTGAGATAAAAAATGCTCTTTCCTATATAAAAAATGCACAGCCTTTTAAACCAGATCTGTACACCAGGGCTTTGCAACCATTTGCTTTTTTTTTCGTTCAAGTTTCTTCCCATTATAAAAATTTTCATTCATAAAGGACAAGGAACTTTCTTTATACTTGTTGTTAAAACCTTGTCTTTTTGACTTTACTTCTTTCTTCGTATATCCTTCCTAGTTTTTACTAAGACATGATGAAAAATATGCGTTGTTTGTTAACACATCCTTTTTCCCTCTTCATTTCGGTGGAGATAAGAGGATCCTTTAAGTAGGACACCTCTGGGTTAGTATGGGTGATGGCGTTTGGCGCAACCATTATCTTGTTACAACATCTTTGATGTTTCAAGACGCTTAGAGAACTTTCTGACCCTCCTTACCATCGTAAGAACTCTGAAGGTCAATACCACACACATTACCAATCCTGTTGATTGATTATATTATAGATATTTATTTTTGAATCAGATCTCATTAGGTGATGACATACTGTATTCATAACTGAATTGCTATTGATGTAATCCAACTACTAGCCAAATGCTAATGCATTCATATATCACCACCCATTATGTACGTCGTACTATATATACTTCTTTCATCTAATATAGTGCTTTTCTTCTTAATTGTTCTTTTTATAAGTACTGTAAACCATATGACTGCAAATTAAGGTGGATTTTATGAGCCGTTTCTCAAGTGAGTTACATCATTATCTTTTGATATAAAAAGATAGTACCCCAAGCTCTTTAGTCTGTATAATATTTGCTATATTGATACAATGCTACGAGAAACAACGGATCGTTAAGTACTCTTTTTTATCTTCATTAACTATCCGTACGATCATAGAAACTTTCGAATTTTATCATCTATTGATTTTCCTTATATACAATTACATATATTGCATATCAATGATGTAAATTTGGAAGCATTAGCTGACATTTGTAATATTTATTCATCTTCTTCATCGTCTCCGGCATCAATTTCAGGGATTTCAAAATCGGAACCTAGATCAGAATCAACATCATCTTCAAATTCTGGAACAGGAGCAACTGAACTAATGGTAACTTGTTCCTTTGGAATGACAACATCATCCACCATCTCAATGTCATCCGTAGGGCTGATTTCGACTGGAGCAACAACCTCCGACTCAACAACAGGCTTGAAAATTGAATCTTGATGATCTTTGGTGATTTGTTCCCTTTCTTCCAACTTTCTCTTCTTAATGTGGACATCAACGTTATCATCTTGTTCTTCTGAAGCATGTTTACCATGAGTTTCAACAACTTCAACAACTTGATATTCAGCCTTTTTTTCGGCAAAGCCTTCTTCATATTCAGCCATCATAGGAGCATTCTTGACTCTGATTGGAAGTAATGGGAATCTAGGGTTAGTTAAAACACTAGTCAATCTATTTTCAGAGCCGATCAAGTTTGAAATGATTGGTAAGACTGAAATACTGGTATCACTATGACCAGGGAATAATAAAGAGGATTCTAACAATTCAATCAATTTGGCATTAGTAGAGTCAACTAAACCAGAATTCAAAGATTTCTGATTCTTAACAGCATCCAGGATCATGAATCTTAAAATTTCAGTGTGTTTAGAAGAAGTCAATTGGCATTTGGCTAAGACTACTGCAAAGAAGTTTCTCAAAGTGTCAAGTTTGTCCTTTGAAGGGTTGATGATAAACAAATGTTGATGGGATAGTAGATCTGAGAATGAAATGGTGTTTAACATTTTTTTGTTTTTGTTTTTTGAGCCAGCAGCAGCCGGTTTATTAGCTTGTTGTGCTTGCTCGGAGGTTTGCGGTAATCTAGGTTTAGTCAAAATCAAAGCTGAATCAATAACTTTATTGATTAAACTCATGTCGTTGAATAATTCAGTCAGTTTCAAATAACGGGTAGAAGTTCTTATAGCTTGAAACACCAACTCTTCGTTCTCAAAAATAACAACATCATCAACTGTGATTTTTCCATTGACCCTTTTCACAGGAATTAAAATATCTAATGAGGATATGATTGAGTTGAAGTGTGGTAATAGATCACCACCAAAGATAGCTGGTAAAGAATCTAGCAAAGTCAATCCAGTAAGGTTTAGTTCTAACACGGCGTACCCAATAGAGTTTCTAACGGATGAATCTCTGATTTCTCTCTTGATGGACACAAATTTGAAGTTCAGACTAACCAAAATTTCACCAATGATGATAAACCACCCCAATGGAATCTTAACTGCTGTCTGTGTAGGCGTTTTCAAAAATTCAACAAGTAAGGAAACCAGCACATTTAATCTTCTAGAAACTTTCAAAAGATCCAACGGAGTTTCGTTAACATCGATATTTAATGGATTGAAAATAGTTTTGAAAGTTGATAAATCTTCAGGTAATTTTGGCAAACTATTCAAGTTTGCAGTTATTTCTTGGTCATCACTCAAATTCAAAAATTCAGAGTAAATTGAAATAACTGATCTAATTTCCAAAATAACATCGTTCACTTTTTGTCTCCAAACGTCATTGGTGTTATTTCTACTCAAATTAAAAGACAAATTAGCCAATGATCTCAAAATCATGTTTTGTAGGGAAGGCTCAAATTTATTGTAGTTGGCATCATCATTTAGTAAGACCATAAGAGCCTTTTCATATTTGGCACCGAATGGTCTAAATGTAGTTGAATTGTTTAGTAATAACTTGAACAAGATTCCAATAGATTTGTTAGGAATAATCGATGTGTTGGCTAATAAAGCTGTGATGATACCTGGCAGTTTTGGAGTTAAAATTTCTCTTGTTAAAGTTGGTTTACCTTTGATTTTTTCAATTAAGAACTCCAAAGCATCACAAGCACTATTCAATGTTAGGATGGATTGGTATAAAGGGTTACTTTCATCTTCGATAAAACACTTGGTATCCAAAATCTTGATCAAGGCGTTGATGGAATGCAATGTATGGTTAGACATCAAGATTTCAGAATGAAAGTTAATCACAACAACTAGTTTGGAGCCTAACCATCTAAACTTGGTGTTATTGGACTTTAAATAATTGTTAACTCTGGAGCAAAGATGGTTGATGTCACTCTTACTGGCATTCAAGATTGTTGATGGTTTGGCTAAAATGGATAACAAGTAAGTGAAATCAATGTCAAAGATTCTTTCCCCTTCTAAATACGGAAGAACAGAATCCAAGAGAATTTCGGTTGGAGCAGACATTTTTGGGTATAGATCTTTGACTGTATCTTTTAGTAGATGATTAAACGAGAATATTAAGAGTATATGAAGAGAATATGTAGTAAATGTTTTCAAATAAAAGTGCAACTAAATCGACAGGTTGAAATTTTTAATATTTTTTTCAGATGCGTTCGTATGTGCACGAAATTTTAATTGTTGCACAGCCGCATAAAATTCAAGCAATAAAATTTTAAGTTCCCATCTTGATAGAGAGATAAAACTGTCTTGATCGGAAGGCTACATACAACCTACCTTTTTTGTAACACCCTAAAGTTTATATATACCTCGCAAAACACAAATTAACAAATAATGTCAATAATAGCTGAAATTGGAATCCTTGATCAAGTTGATGGCTCCTCATCTTACGAGTTTGGCTCAACTAAGGTCATTAGTTCGGTGACTGGCCCAATCGAAACCTCAAGAATGAAAAATGAACAACCAACAAAAGCATACTTAGACATAAATATCACACCTACTGCCGGTGTGCCGACTACAAGAGAGGCATTTTTAGAGAACAAACTATATAAACTTTTGGCCCCTTTGATCAACTTGACCCAATACCCAAGACAGACTATTCAAATTGTTGTTCAAATCATAAAAGACGGTGAATCTAAAGATTACACAGTCAAGGAATTTGTTACCACTGTTAACTCAGTGTACTTATCCCTGTTGAATTCCGGAATTTCTTTAAAGCAATCTTTTTTGGCAACATGTTGTTGTATCAATCAAGCCAACAAAATCGTCATGAACCCATCTTTGAATGAACTGGAAGCTTCAAAATCTCACCACATTACAGTTTTCACCCTCAAGAATGGAAGTACAGACGAACTGATGTTTAGTGACTCATTGGGTTCATTTACGGAAGGCCAATTATTTCAAGTGTTGGATCATTGTGCTACAGATATCGAGTCAAAGAACTCCACAATTAGAAAAATTGTAGCTGGTCGTATTGAAAATGATTACGTTTGGAAGTTTTAAATCTCACATCATTCTATGTATTTTGTATATTAGTCTAGAGTTTACTCACTTTTATTTTCAAAAGACACTCCTTTATGAATGACAGAAGTCTATCTAAAAATCGTATAAGCACATAGAAAAAGATAGGAAAACAGCAAACAAAAAAAAAACACAACTATATATATACCAACGAAGTATAAATAACTTCAGATTGAAAAAATATTCTCAACCTATCTACAACTTCAATCTTTCTAAGTTAGAAATGGTTGCGTTCAAACCATCAATTTCAGACAAAGTGTTCGTCTTAGCAGTCATATTCTTTTCTTGAGCTTCAGAAGAAGCCTTCTTTTCGTAATCTGGAGCAGACATAACCTTTTCTAAGTTCTTCAGGGAATTCATGGCCTTTTCTAACTTCTTAGAAACCTTTTGAATTTCCTTGTCCATATCAACCATACCTTTGACTAATAAATGAACATTACAATCTGGGTTAATAGAAGTTAAGACACAACCTTCTGGAATTTTAGAGGCTTCAGAAACAACAGAAACACCATCAACAGCCTTGATCAAAGAAACAATAGATGTGGTTTGACCTTCCGCAATTCTGAAAACAGCTGGGATAGCAGCTTCGACAAACACCTTAGCATTTTTAGTGATACCATATTGCGCCAATAGAGATCTAGCACCCTTCGTAATTTCCAAAACTAACTCATAAGCTGATTCAGCTTCGGCATTATCATATTCTTCAACGTATTGTGGGTATGAAGCCTTAACAATAGTTGGGGACTTTTCAGTGGATCTCTTCGGTAATCTTTGCCACATTTCTTCAGTAATGAAGGGCATGAATGGGTGAATCAATTTCAAGGAGGCATCAATACAGGTGTATAATGTATCTCTAGCAGATTTTTTTTGAACTTCGGTACCTTCCATGATTAAAGATTTAGAGTTTTCAATATAAACATCACACAAATCGTACAACCAGAAGTTGTAAATAGTTTGAGTAACTTCATAGAAATCTCTAGCCTCAAATGCAGCATTGGTCTTTTCTGAACATTTGGTTAATCTGTGTAGAATCCACTTTTCAACTAAAGATTCGTTACCAGTTAAAGCACCGGAGGCCGGTGGCTGATAACCATCACCTAATCTCATCATAACAAATTTAGTAGCTTGGAAGATCTTGTTACAGAATTTTCTGTAACCGGCAACTCTCAGAATATCCAAGTTTATATCTCTACCACCGGTTGTGTAAGCACATAAAGCAAATCTTAAGGCATCAGTACCGCACTCTGGGATACCTTCCGGGTATGATTGTCTTTGACCTTCTTTAGCCCTTTCAACCTCTCTTGGATCTAAGTTACCAACTAAAAGTTGCTTGTGCAAGTCTTCTAACTTAATACCACTAATGACATCAGATGGATCAATAACGTTACCTAAGGACTTGGACATCTTTCTACCTTGGGCATCACGGACTAACGGATGACAGAAGACCTCTTTAAACGGAACCTTACCTGTTAACTTAACACCTAATAAGATCATTCTGGTGACCCAGAAGAATAAGATATCCCAGCCGGTTTCCAGCATAGACATTGGATAGAAAGTGCTCATATCCTTAGTTTTGCTTGGCCAACCCAGAGTAGAAAATGGCCATAGACCTGAAGAGAACCAAGTATCCAAAACGTCCTCATCTTGTTCCAAAGTGAAATTCTTGTTTGGGAAAGCCTTTTCAGCCTTTGCTTGAGCTTCAGCTTCGTTTCTACCTGACATCCAGAACTTGTTATCGTTTCTATCGTTTTCTTCGCCTTCAATATTAACAAAGTAAATTGGACATCTGTGACCCCACCATAGCTGTCTAGAAATACACCAATCTTGAATGTTTTCTAACCATCTAAAGTATTCAGCTTCAGAAGCTTTTGGAGCGATGACAATTTCACCATCTTTAACAACCTTGATAGCAGCTTCAGCCATCTTCTTTTGAGAAACCCACCATTGTGGCTTTAAGTAAGGTTCAATAACATCACCAGATCTTGAACAAATTGGTAATGACATTTCATTGTCTTCTTGACCAACATACAGGCCCATTTCCTTCAATTTTTCAATAACTAATGATCTGGCGTCGAATCTCTTTATACCTGCATACTTACCACAGTTTTCGTTTAATAAACCGTCGTCAGTGTAGATGTTAATGAATTCCAAACCATTTCTCTTACCAGTATTGTAATCGTTGGTATCATGACCTGGGGTAATCTTAACAGCACCAGTACCGAATTCCATATCAACGGCTTCACCATCAGTAATAATTGGAAGTTTTCTGTCTAAAAATGGATGTTGGACAAACTTACCGTGTAAGTGAGTGTATCTTGGATCCTTTGGATGAACAGCGACACCGGTATCACCAAAGATGGTTTCTGGACGGGTAGTAGCAACAACCAATTTTTCATCAGAACCAACAACCTGATAACCGAACGAAGTCAAAACACCAAATTCAATCTTGTTTTCGTAACCAGGAACAGATAGCATGGTTCTTGGAGGAACAACTTTATTGTCAACTTCCAAGTTGGATAAAGCAGTGTTCAACTTAACGGACCAGTTAACTAATCTTAAATCTCTGTAAATGGTACCATCTTCATGTAATTGGACAAAAGCTTCATTGACAGCTTCTGTTAGCTTTGGCTCCAAAGTGAAAGCTTCTCTTGACCAATCGTAAGATGCACCCATTTTAAAGTATTGTGTCTTAATCTTACTGTGGTAGATTTCCTTCCATTCCCAAACCTTGGAAATAAAGTCTTCACGGCCATAGTCGTGTCTAGTCTTTTTTTCATGAGCCCAGATGGCCTTTTCAACAACGGACTGTGTAGCAATACCAGCATGGTCAAAACCAGGTAGGTATAAAACAGTCTTTCCCTTCATTCTGTTGTATCTAATCAAAGCATCTTGAATGGAAACGGTTAAAGCATGACCGATATGTAAGGCACCAGTAATATTTGGCGGTGGCGCTGGAATACAAAACAACCCTTCTGGCTTCACTTCACCATCTTCGGCAAATTCTGGTTCAAAGAAACCTTGTTCAAGCCACCATTGATACCACGATGATTCAACTGATTTGGGATTATAAGCAGAAAATGACTTATCTTCTAAACTAAGTAGGACCTTCTTTTGACCTGGGACGGTGGTATCAACAAATTCTGGAATTATTTCTTCTTCTTTCTTAGCTTCCTTTTTCTTCTTTTCAGCATTCTTAGCGGTGTTTCTTGCAATTTCGTCTTGCTTGGCCTTCTTAGCTAGGAACTTTGCCATCTTTTCAGCCTTTTTTCTTTCCTTTTCCAACTCTTTTTCGGTCTTTGATGGGGCAGCAGCATTTTCAGCTAAATTTGCAGTAACTGCTTTCTCTTGCTCAATTTCTTTTTCACTCATTTTGATTACAGTTAAAGCTGAGAAGAATCTGAATTGTAACTTGTATTGATGCTTGTGACAAATGAAACTATTTCCTCTAGATAAAAGTGCAGGGATCCTCAATAAATACCTGCTAAAGCTCATAAATAGTATCAAGCAACGGTGATAGTTAGTAGACAACAGACCTTTGGTTACCAACAACCCGGTGAATCATAATTCCCACTCTGACTCACTTGTCTTTGATTGGATCTGTTCTTCCAATCCATCAAAATCATGAAAAATTCTAGGAAAATATGTGAGTCGCACACGTCTTTTTATAAGTATCCATTTTGTCATTTATCTCTTTATCTAGAGACTGACTTATCTTGATATTACTGCAAAAGTATAATCCTAACAGAACTACGAACAATTCAAATGTCTTTGGCATCGAGCTTACTATCTGGATATTCCAGCGAAGAAGACCTAACGGACAACAAAGAAGAAGGGGATGGGATTGAACTTCTCAGTGAGACATACATCTCTCGACTGCCGTCGAAGCTATCATTTCAAGCTTTGACGTCTACAAACAGCATTTCAAATATTACTGATATTAAAAAAAACTGCAAAATGTTATCAGTTGTGAATAGTTTAGTTCTGAAAATGAGATCGATGCAAGCAATGGATCAAGGTATGATAGACAGAGAGCAGGAAAATGAATTCTTGTCTGACGCCAACAGTATTCTTGATGACTTGAGAGACGAAATTGTTGCAATCCATTCATTTATCCAGGCTCATTACAAAGCAGTTTGGCCAGACTTGGATGATTTGATCAAAAATCCGTTCGAGTTCGCTAAGATCATTCAAATAACCAAAAATGACATAGGCATAGTGATAGATCAAAATCAAGTTTTTACTAGTTTTTTAAAAAAAGATCAAATTCTAGGACTTACAGTTTCTGCATCTCTGCTTAAACAATCCAATCACGGACACAAGTTACAAGATTTTCACATGAAGCTAATACTCGATTCATGTGATCTACTTTTAGAATTAGAACATTCCAGACAACAAATCAGGCAGTACGTCTCTTCCAGGGCTAGTGTTATTGCACCCAACGTCACTGCCATCATTGGCCCAAATATCACTGCACAATTGATATCAGTTTATGGTTTGGAGAGTCTTTGTAAGACACCCTCTTGTAATTTACCATCATTGGGCGTCAATAGGTCAACGACCACTAAAGGAAATGCTGGTACGAGGAACAAAGGATACTTATATAACTCGGACCTCGTTCAAAGCATTCCAGATGATTATAGAGTGCAAGCAATGAGAATGATTTCTGGTAAGGTTATATTGTCAGCAAGAATAGATTTCTCAAATAAAGATAACGATACTGTTGATAATTCCATTGGTGTAAAATGGAGACAAGAAATTGCCAATAAACTAGATAAATTACAAGCACCTCCCGATAGTAAGATGGCGAAACCATTACCTAAACCTATTGATAGTAAATCCAAGAAAAGAGCTGGTAGACGATTTAAAAAACAAAAGGAGAGAATGGAAATGTCTGATATTGGAAAGGCCCAAAACAAGATGACATTCGGAGAAAAGGAGGAGACAATCATGGACTCATTTGGTAAAGAGATTGGTATGGGAATGATTCGGAATTTGTCTTCAAGAGCATTAACGAACCAAGAATCATCCAGAACTCAGACGAGTAAAGGACTGGCAGCAAAGCTAAAGAAGTTTGGTTCGACAGAAGAGGAAGGAAATTCTAGTCAGTTGGCAAAAGTGCTGAACCAAGATGAAACACTAAATAGATTTCAAGCAAACTCCAAATCAGATAATGGTGGAAACGACAAGAAGAAGCTGGATTGGCTACTAGCTAGAGGCTTGAAAAGGCCGGCCGGTTCTCCGTTAGATAGGGATAGGGTAAAAAGAGTCGGGTGAACAGCATGTCACCTTTAAAACCTCCATATAACTATATACTAATTTATTAACGATCTTTATTTTTATGATGTATTCAAAGGATGGTATTACTAAAGTATTTTTGTATTGGATTCAAATTAACTGAGCAAAAGAAAGAATATATTAGATATGATTTGGTACAAGCTAAGCTTTGAAAATCTGACCTAACTCAAAAAAAATTCATTTTTGCAAACATTGTTAAACCTTTTCTTTTTGAATTTTGATTTGACCATTGTACAATCCTGAGATACATTTGTTCTAATTACCGTAACATTACACAAATGAAGTCAAGTGAACAAGTTGTCACGTGATCAACCAAGAAGGGACTTATTACTTAGGATTAAGGATATTCAAACTCTAACATTCTCTTTTTATCATGCGTTAAAGAGGTTAATATATGAGCTTATATTCTGACAACATATCATAGTTCACAACTTTTTGCAAAAGCTTTTTAAAAACAGACTTACGTTGACCATAACAGGGTGAAAGTCTTTCATTGACAGCACGATAGGCAAATGGAGAACACATCTGTGTACTGCTCTCTAAAAGATTTTTTATCGAAAAGCTTAATTGATGAAGATAAACTGGAAGTCAATAAAACTATTTTTGAATGCTTATTTGATCTGAAGACAACACATCAAAGCTGCATATCTAAATAGAGAAAAAGAAATACAATAGGATTAAAAATTATCTACACGTTGAAGCATATACTAGTTCCAATGACCTGATACTTGAATAGTGGAATACTATCTACAGAATCATGCATCAACCTTGAAAATGTATGGACCTGGCTTTTGTTCAACAGGAAAACTGATCAAACTACCGTCAACAACTTTACCATCAACAGAACACCAAGCTTCCATAACATCACCGGGATTCACAGCACCAACACCTTTAGGTGTACCAGTTAAAATCACATCCCCGGGTTGAATAGTCATAACTGCAGACATGGAGCTCAAAAACTTGTGAATTGGGAAGATCATTAAATTAGTCAAGTCCTGTTGTCTTTGTTTACCGTTAATGGTTAAATTTAACTCAACGTTATATGGATCTGGGATCTGAGATTTTGAAATTAATGGGGAGAGAGGCATAAATGTATCAAATCCTTTACCGATGGTCCATGGTAACCCTTTCTTCTTTGCTGCATCTTGCACGTTTCTAGCAGTCATATCAATGGCTAGAGCGTACCCGCTGATGGCATCTAAAGCTTCATTGGGCCCAAATGCTTCGGGATCCAAATTTTTCAATTCTTTCCCAACGACGCAAGCTAGCTCAACTTCGTGATGGGCAACAACGTTTTGTGGGATAAGAACAGGTCCTTGACCTGGGATAAGGACAGATGAGGCTGGCTTGAGGAAGTAGAATGGCTCGCTTGGTTTGACGTTGTTGAGTTCTTTGATGTGGGCTAGATAGTTACGGCCGATACAGAGAAATTTGCCAGCTTGTTTGATGTAATTGAACGACATTATGATTACTAATTGAGATGTTTATCCAAAGTGGGTTTTTTGGGGTTGACGAGAAGGGATTTATGGAAAAGGCCTAGTTTATTCTTTTATTCAGTTAACATATTCAGAGATGTTATTTGATGCTGTTAATTGAAATTTCTCAAAGTCCTCGGCCACTTACAAATCGATTAGTTGCCGAGCGCGGAGTCGACACAATGTGAAATACCTATTATATTTGCTTTGGTCAAACATATCTAAAAGATATGATGAAACTGTATAAAGGCAGACAAGAGAAAAATTGAGAATAAGAAACGCAGAAGGCAAATGTTTGAGGTCGAAATATAGGTTTATGTGTATATATGCCCAATGAAAAATATTGAGATTTCAGTCAGTGAAGACCTAATGCAAATAAACTGGGTGAAAAGATTGTACTTCTGTCTAAAGATGATACCAATTCTTACAATTAAAATAGAGGCCAACAATTCATCATTGTCAAGCCTTTAAAAAGATAAAAAATAATATTATAACAGACTTTGAATGAAATTCAGAAGAATGAAAAGCCAAAGCGAAAAAAAAGTATGGTAAATAAAATTATGAAAGTACAACTAGCACACAATCAATCACTGGAAGGCGAGATTATGTTGCTGTTGTTGCTGTCTTGCAATAATATTATTAGTAGTGATCGCGACAGCAGCTGCAGCTGCAGTTCTAGGATTTCCAACATTCAGTAATTGATCAGGCATGCTTGTGTTAGACGTTGAATGGTGTCCTAATCTGACTGAAGAATTTTGAAGTGGAGTCGATGAACTTGAATTGGAGGTGTTGGTAGAAATTGTATTTTGATGTTGTTCCATCATATGGTGTTGGGGTACCACAATCATCTGCTGTTGGTGTTGAAATGGAACTTGCGCAGCATAGTTAGTACCATTCAATATGGTGTTTAATGTATCAACTCCCCCAATCTGTTCCACTAATGATTGACAGTCTTTGTGTGCATACAATATAGTTCTTAGAGTCAAGACGTGCTCTCTTAATGTATTTACTTGTGCAGTGAGACCTTCATACTGAGATGAGTAGAACTGTAATTCGTCTTGCATTTTTTGAACCATTTGTTTTTTCCGCTGTCTACACTTTGATGCTGCCACTCTGTTACGTTCAAGGAAGCTCTTTCTTTTACCGTCTTCGTTGGTGTCGTCATCGTCAGCCTCATTGTTTGCATCTTTGGAAACATTTGCATCGTCATCATCCTGGCCATCACCATCCACTTGTTCGATTTGCATTTGCTTCTTCCCAGATGGTTTGGAAACAGGTTTCTTTGTTTGACGTGGTTTCTTAGGTTTACGCTGAGCTTCAGTTGCTTTAACTGCTGGTCTTTTACCCTTACCTACTGTTGGTGAAGAAGGTTTCAATGGTTCAACCTTAACACTATTTGGAGGTTGCATAGACACTACACCATTTGTAGTGTTGGAAGGATATTGTTGTCCGTTCGAAAGTGGCAGCTGATGTGGTTGTTGTTGCGATTGTTGTTGCGGTTGTTGTTGCGGTTGTTGTTGTGGTTGTTGTTGCGGTTGTTGTTGTAATTGCTGTTGAGGTAGCTGCGGCTGCTGCTGTTGTTGTTGTTGAGGTTGCTGATTGTTGATAGGTTGTTGAGTAGTATTATTAGAACTTGTCTGAGGTTGCAAACCTAAGAAAGATAATCCACCTGGAGTGAGTGGTCCACCAGCCATGTTTAGAAGCATTGAATATGATGGGGCGTTAGTCAAAGAAGGTGGCACCAGACCACCAGGACCTGGTGTTAGTCCAGTTCTCATTGATGATTCGTTCGGTGTCAATCCAGATTTCTTAGCATTCATCATCATTTGGTTGAACATTTGTTGCTGGTACTGTTGCTGATACTGCTGCTGCTGTTGAGGTTGCTGATGCGTAGTATTGTTGGAATGTTGCTGATTGGCGGGGTTATTAGTGGTTCCAGCTAGGGACGAAAAGTTGAAAGAACTTGATTGGGTTGATTGCGGAGGTTGAGTCGTAGTAAAACTACCTGTTGCACCTTGAAATATAGAAGACCAGATTCCTGGGGTACCTGGAATGGAAGCTCCTGGAGAGAGTATGGATAAAGGTGGTAAAACGTTTGAAGTGTTTCCTCTGCGAGTTCCACCAGGAGTCAGTATTGGTGGGGTTAAGTTACCGGCATTATTAGCAACAGTGATAGCAGTTGACAGACCCTTATTAGTGCTCGTGTTAGTCAGAGTAGAGGATGAAGATTTCAAAGCATTTGCTTTCAGGTTGATATTTCCGTTATCACTTGATAAGGCGTTCTTATTGGCAGAAGCGGGTGGCGGATCACCAAAAGATTGTTCAAAGGGATTTGGTTCCAGATCTAACACTTTTCTTGCTTGCGGAGAGGCATCTGTGGTTGTTGTACCTGAATGATCATTACTTGCAGAATCCTGGTTGAGACGTTGATTTTGGAGTTGAAGCGAGCATGCTAAGTCTGAAGGTAATGATGTCATGACTAATCAAAAATGACGTCGGTATACAAAAGCAAATTTAAATGAGTGATCAAGACAAATTTTTATAGTGACCGCTTTCTGTTGTAGAATGAATAGCAAGCAAAGGTGTGTATATAAACGTTGCGATTCAGCTACTGATACCTTTGACGTTTTGGAGAAAAGAAAAGAGACTTGGAAGAAAAGCAAGTAAACCAGTGTTTTCTTTGTTTGTTTATTTTGTGACGTCGTTGTATTCTCGAAAAGATTTTTTTTTAAGTGCGATTCTTCGCTTTTGGCGACCAATGTTCGCTAAAAGTTGAGGATGGAACTCTGGCGATGCGGAAAATTTGGCACCTAAACAATACCTTTTAGTAGTTGGAATACTTGCTTGGAATAATGTACAAATTTTAATACCCAACTGTGTTTAGTTTAAGCAGAGGAAGGAGGTGAATCTATACCAGAAATAAAAATAAGATATGCCACGTGACACATCAGTGACGTCACTTACCTACAACAATGGTCGATCGACTCTATTACGACGCGTTAACAGGAAAGCACGCGTCGATTTTATTAATTGTCGTATTCAAGTTGCCACTGTCTAAAGTGACTCTCCTTACCCTTTCACTCTTCTGTTATCGCCATTAGCTTCAAATTCTTTAAAAATCAGGAATGTCAACAGAAACTACAGCTAATGAAGCGGTAATACCCAGGATCAAGCCTTTAAACAAGGCAGTGGTCAACAAAATTGCCGCTGGTGAGATTATCATTGCACCTTCAAATGCACTTAAGGAAATGTTGGAGAATTCAATTGATGCAAAATCCTCAACGATTGACGTAGTTTGTAAAGATGGTGGATTGAAATTACTTCAAATAACAGATAATGGCTCAGGCATCAATAAAGAAGATCTCCCAATTCTTTGTGAACGGTTCACAACCTCTAAATTAGTCAAGTTCGAAGATTTAAGCTCAATCAGCACATACGGTTTCAGAGGTGAAGCCTTAGCAAGTATTTCCCACATCTCACATTTATCAGTTGTTACTAAAACGAAGAGTGATACTTGTGCTTGGAAATGCTGCTATGCAGATGGTAAGCTAATTCCTGCGAAGAAATCTGATGACTCAAGTGACCCTCAACCAATTGCCGGTAAGGATGGGACATCTATCATTGTCGAAGACTTGTTCTATAATTTCCCATCTAGACTGAGATCACTAAAATCTGCTAATGAAGAATACAGCAAGATTGTTGATGTTGTTAATCGGTATGCCATCCATACAGCCAATGTCGGATTTACCTGTAAGAAGTTTGGATCAAACTCAAATGACTTGATAGTCAGGAATAACATGAGTAGGAAAGATAGAATACGAACCATATACGGTTCTGCGGCGGCGAACAACTTGATCGATTTAGAGGTGGAATCCAACATTCAATTTGGACTCAATAAGTGTTTTGGTAGCATCACCAATTCGAATTACACGAACAGGAAATCAATCCAACCAGTGTTTTTCATCAATAACAGATTAGTCTCATGTGACCCGCTAAGAAGAGCAATTAACCAGGTGTATACCACATACTTACCAAATGGCCACAGACCTTTTATTTACTTATCTTTGGAAATTAACTCAATGAATGTTGATGTTAATGTTCACCCAACCAAAAGAGAGGTTCGTTTCTTGTTCGAAGATGAAATAATAGAATATATTGTTCGTCAAATAGAGACGACATTATCAGGGTTAGATAGCTCAAGAAAGTTTATGACTCAGCAGATATTGCCAAACGCCAAAAGATTTAGACAGGATCAACTAGATCTAGAGCTGGAAGAGGTTGGTTGTGCTACCCAAACGTTCAAAAAGGTGAAACCTTCAATGAGCCTATCATCTCAGTACAAGAAACCATATGAACATAATCTTGTTAGAACAGACTTTAGTCAATCGACAATAACATCTTTCCTTGGTTCCAGCGATAAATCAGTGGTTGAATCTCATTCGGACAACGCAATAGACACCCTTACATACCCAACTGTCTTGAGTGATGATAGCGACGACACGACACGAAAAAGCAACACATTTGGCAATAACATTGAAACTGTTGAAAGAGATCGAATTGAGGTCAAACTAAAAAGTATACTTGATTTACGGAAAGAAGTTGAATGTCGAACAAATAAAAACTTAACTTCAATTTTTAGCAAACATACATACATTGGAATTGTTGACTATTCAAGAAGACTAATTTGCATTCAATTTGATGTCAAGCTTTTTTTAGTTGATTATGCCTCAGTTTGTAATGAATTGTTTTATCAAATTGGATTGTCTGATTTTAGCAATTTTGGGAAAATCACTTTCAACGAGCCAGTTTCGATAAAGGCTCTCTTACAGGAAAATATATACGATAATGAGTTGTTATTATCAAGCTTCAAATCTTTTCCAACCATCAATGAAGTTCTTTCAAATTTCGTCGATATGGTTGAAATGTACTCGGAGTACTTCTCTATTGATATAGATATCACAGATACAACCGACCCTCTTATTTCTAGTGTCCCAATGCTAGTCAAAGGATACATCCCAAACATGAATAAACTGTCAATTTTTTTGTTCAAGTTAGTGGCTCGAGTTAATTGGGAAGATGAAAAGATGTGCCTTGGTGGTATATTGCGACAATTAGCACTGTTTAACGTTCCTGCCTCTGTTCCTGGAGAAGAAGAAGATTTTGGGGAAAGTGCAGAATATGCTAAAGAGAGAGAGGATGTTTCTAAGTTATTGGATAATGTATTATTTCCTCTAATCAAGAAGAAGTTACTTGCTACCGATAATCTGATCAGGGATGTCGTCGAAATTGCAAACTTACCTGGATTGTACAAGGTTTTTGAAAGATGTTAGTTTATTTTACCAATTTTGCTATATACATATTCCTTTTTGTGTAATAATTATGAACATGAAAATATTGTCTTAAAAATAACTCTAGTAGTGCGTATGATAGTAATAAAAACAACATGTAATTTCAATAAAAATGAATGGATCTTATATATATATCTATTCCTTATCGCTAGTTATCGTTTCAAAGTTAAGCCTATTCTAATGCCAGACTAAACTCACCAGTCGATAGTGCCCTCAATGAAACTTGATATAACAATAACATAACTGAACTTTGAACCGATGTCCAAATCAATCTAGGTCCAACACCACCAAACAAGCCAACAACACCTTGACTTTTATAAACGGTCTTCAGACCATGCATTATTGAGTTCGACGTTAAAATAGCATTGGCAGCATTACCAGCAGTACCGTTAGTACTTGAAGAAGGTTGTGTCTGTAGTTTAGTTTTAATAACATCCAAGGGAGTGGTTATCATACCAGCTAAACCACCAGCAGCAGCACCAGTACTCAGTTCTAAGCCCAAACTTAGCGCTTCCTCATCTTGTTTCTTACCTGTCAGATCAAAGGATAACTCTCTGAATTTCTCATAGAAGGCAAACTGTAGCGCAGAAAATGGCAAATCTCTAACTAATGTTGCCTTATACCCATGAAACAATGTTCTCCAGCCTTCTTTTCGAATAACCGTTTTGATGGCATCTGTGGTTCCTGTGTAATTATAACCGGATTCAAAGTGGGAGTTGTTGTAACGTCCTTGTAGTTGTAATCTTGTCTTCAACACTTCTGAAGGTACGTAAAACACCGAAGAAACAAAATCACCTAAGAATCCAGCACCTAAGTAGGCCACTGTGTCATTAATACCTAGATCATCAATGGCAATTCTTTTCACAGTCTCATAAGTAGTGAAGAAGATAGCTGCACTGGGGAATGAACCCAACATCGCAGCGCCATACCCACCGTACAGTCCACGCCTGAAACCTTCTTCTTTAAAAATGGTGACATATGCAGGTATCGTGCTTTTGTATTTCAGAATATGTGAAGCTGCTTGCTGACGTGTTTTAACCGTGTCCAACGAATGCATCAGAGAATCCCCCACCATACCACCAAAACCGCCAGCTAAGAAACAGTGAAGAATTTTAGGGTGGTATATAGATGTATCATCTTGACTGCTGCTGCTGTTACCACTATTAGATCCTGATGGGGTACTAGGTGAAGATGGATAACTCGGCGTATGAGGTTGGTGGTCTATTCCTGGTATGGCTATATTTGAAGTTGAAAACGACTCCGTCATGTATGGTTTTTCTATATGTATTAATTTTTGATATATCTCCAAGTTTAAACCGTTCTTGTAAAAAGTAGAGAGTTGCTATGTTCAGTAAAGTAGGGAAAAACACCTTTTTCTTCTTTATTTGATTTGTCTTCTTTGATTCTTAGTTTTTCTTCTTTTCTGGCTAATGCTATATGTTCATACTTATATTATAGTTCTCTGTTATATGTACTTCTTCGAAAGACGATGGTAGTTGTTATTGTATCTGGATTCGATGCCTTGAAAAACTTAGAATAAAGTAAAGAATATTAATTCTATTATTATACCTAACTTAAATAATACCAGTTTATTTGTTGTAAGCAGAAGGGGATGTACTTGAAATCTAGGGTGTGATTAAGGTTGTAACAAATATGTAGAACTTGACAAACTGACGAAGTAAAAAACTGTCTAAAGCGGGAATGAAAGTAAAGATAAGCTTGGCTGTGTTATAACCCAATAAGATTTTCAGATACATCAGAAAAAGAGGCTTTTCTCATTGGAGGCCCGATTAAAGAATTTATTGAGATTTTTCATCTTTTTCGAGGAGATTTGGAGGTTCACTTTTTGCTTACGTCAGTTTTAAATTTGCTTTCTTGCCGAAAGAAATTTCTTCGCTTTGGGTTTAACATGAACTTTATTTGTATCATACCAAGTGTGACAAACTAGATGGTATGAGATAATCGATTTAACGAGATGTTTGGATTGAAACGATCATATCCACTGAGCACAAGAATAGTATCGAAGTCAGTTTTTTGTTGTACTTACAAAGTCTTAGCTATTGAAACCTCTTGCGATGACACTTGTGTGACACTATTAGACAGACACAGTAGAACTCAACCGCCAACTATAATAGAAGAGACAAAGCTTACATTAGACTCTCTACAAGCAGGAGGTGTCGTTCCAGCAGCAGCTGCTAAGCACAATCGTTCTAATATTTCAGTATTAGTCAACGATTTAATTAAGAAACACAACTGGATAGGTGATGGGAATAAACCTGATTTGATCTGTGCCACTAGAGGTCCAGGTATGGTTGGTTCGTTAGCGGCCGGCTATCAAGTTGCTTTGGGGTTATCAGTTGCCTGGCAAGTCCCCTTAGTAGGTGTGAACCACATGCTGGGACATTTACTAATACCCAGATTCTCAAGCAATGGTGAAGAACCAAAATATCCGTTTTTAAGTTTGTTAGTGAGTGGAGGCCATACCATGTGTGTATTGAGCCATTCTTTAACTGACCATGAGGTTTTGGTCAATACGTTAGATATAGCCGCTGGTGATGCCCTGGACAAATGTGGCCGTGAATTGGGGATTAAAGGAAATATGATCGCCAAAGAGATGGAAGTTTTCTTAAATGGATATCGAGATCAATGGGGTCAGCCTGTTGAGTTCAAATTTACTGAACCAATGTTGAATCAGTGGAACAGAAAAAATGTTTTAGAATACTCTTTTGCTTCTTTCATTTCACAACTGAAAAATAACCTAAAGAAGGTTTACAATAGTGATGGTGAGAATTTGCCTGTTGAAACTAAGGTTAGAATAGGTTATCTAATTCAAAAAACTGTTTTTCAACATATGATAACAAAGATCAAATTGGCTTGCAAGTTGAGAGACTTGAAGATCAAAAGATTTGTTTGTTCAGGTGGTGTTGGCTCGAATATGATGTTAAGAAAAATGCTGAAAGAACAGTTGACAACAATTGGAATTGAAGATTACTATTTCCCTGAACCCCGACTATGCACTGATAATTCAACTATGATCGGCTGGGCTGGAATTGAACTATTTGAAGCTGGTTATACTACGGAGGTGAATACGTCGGTGACCACTAAATGGCCATTGGATGAGATTTTAAGCTTAGATGGGTGGATTAAGAAATCTGTTGACGAATTAAAAATTGAAAAAATAGATAACTAAAAATACATAGGAGTAAGAGTACATTTGTGGATATAAAGATAAATCAACCCAAATAAGATTCTGTAATTTTGTAAGTTCTTACTAAATTGACCCAAGTATCCTGATCCATTTTGAAAATAATATGAGATTTACCGTCATCCCTGTTTACGTGCCTATGATGGGTCTTCCACGTATTTGGAGTAGCTTCCTGTATATAAGGCAGCCCATTATGATCTCTTTCCAATATGATTTTCCCATGATTAAGTAGAAAACTAGTATAAAATAAGTTTTCAACTGATTTAGCGAATGAATTTGGATCAATGAAAAATTTAAACAATGAAATCTTTTCCATTTGCAGCTCTTTCACTTTTTGAAAACATTTTTCAGTTTTTAAGGTTGTATCATCCTGTTTATCTTTATCCATTAATTCATCTGCTGATTTCTTGTTTGCTGTCCTCAAAGTGCTTGACTTAGAATCATCAGCAGCTCTAACTTTACCGTTTCGCACCTTTTTCTTGATTTCTAGAGGACCTAACAAGAAATCCATAGTGGCTGCTCTTTTAGAGCAATTGGTGAACAACATACCAGCTGCACGCCAATCGAACCTTTTCAAATTTCTATCCGAAATATCATCATTATCAACTTGACTTACCATATCATTGTCATCGTTAGAAAGGCTGAAAAATGAAACAAAGTTTCTTGCAAACTCATTGAAATCTAGATTTCTATCAGATCTGCCTAACCTCAGGTTTCTCATTGCTAGTTTAGCTTGTGAACCAATTTCTCTCAATGTGGCTGAATCTTTGGCTACTATACTTGCTTGAATTGACGTTTTTGTCCTTGAGAACAATTCATCTGCTCTTGTTAAAGATTTGGTAACAAGTTTTACACCTTCTCCTTTTGCAACTTCTGTACGCTGCTGCTGTAGCGAGCTATCTAACTCTCTGTACCCAGCAGTTAATTCAAATGTTTCTGTCTCCGTTAGTGTAATTCTGGACTCTTGATCTTGGTCTGATTCCAAACTAGAATCTGATGATGTTTCTGAATGAGAAGAATCAGATCCAGACGAATCATCCTCTTCAGATTCGTCATTATCCTCTGCATCATTTTCAGTGGTATTCTGCTGTGATGAGCCATCGGGAACTTGATCGATGGCACTTGTCATATGAGCAGGCGTGACAGTTATGGAAGACATGTGCCTTTGTGGTACCCCTACCCCTTCTTCCGTCTTGACCCTTTTGGCACTTTCGATCTGCTCTTCTCTATCACGCTCTCTTTTGAGTGAAACCATAACTGTTCAAGTGTTTGTTCTATGTGAGATTATTTTGATTAAGTTTTATATTGAGTGCTTGTGTTTGAGATAGCGCTAGTTATGAATATGGGTGTTTCAATGTTTGATCTTGATACCATCTCATGTTTAATGGCAATTTTTAATTTTTCGTGTCTTGCATTAGATTATGTCAGCCGCTAAAAGTTGTAGTAGGGAGAACAATCCTTTGTTTTTGTGAAAAGTTACCGTCCACAGATACGCCCAAATTTAGGGGTGATCGAAAATTATACAGATAGTCGATAAAAGTTTTAAAGCACAACCAATGTAGTTAATAACTCTAAAAACAACGTCTTGTCTATATATAAATATACTTTCAAATACGCTGTCTAAGTAGAGTCTACCAAGAACGTGGAAGAAACTTGAGTTACACTTTAGATAACCTTCCAAGACCACGTAAGTGGTCTTATATGAAATTAAGTTTAAGATATATATATTTGGGCTTTTAAAAATGGATGGGGTTTTTTTTTATACAGATAACGATGAAGAAAAATCATCTCCGTAAATTCTTGCGGGAAGGGAGGGGAAAGAGCGTGGCATACTACCATTTTTATCTCCATCTTGATAGCCTACACTCAACAAAGTTCCAAGTTAATTAAAACACAGTGGTAAACAATAATTCCACCATGTTCGATCAATACGATATTTATTATTTTGAATACAACCACTCGACTGGTGTGTGGGTTCTTCAGACCCGAATACTCTTTCACCTGCCAACCCCATGATGCTCTTGCCGCACTTGAAAATCACCACACCACATTTCAACAACAATCTGACAGAACGATCACCGGTTTCTAGGGCTCAATTCCCCGAATATAAAAACCGCTTAAAATCTCTCCACCTTCGTCCAATCACAACCTCTTTTTGCTACCAACTAAAGATCCAATTGACTACTTATCCCCAACTAGTTAACAATTTAAATTCATATTTTACGATCACAATGTCTCAAAAAATTCCAGCTTCTAAGATCCCAAACTTAAAGCCAGTTCTATTCTTGCACATCGATGCAGCAGAACCATGCCCACAATACTCTACTTCCTCCTTTTCATTGACCAACGTCGCTATTAAGGGTGGTTTTATCAAATCACTAGATGAAAAGTATCCATTTGATGCAACCATTGAAGGTGGTGCTGATGACATTAGATTTGATTCTAGAAACCCATCAGTGGGTAAACTAGATTGCAGATTATACTTGAATTTTTCAGGTAAACCAAAAGGTTTTGTTCATTATACCGGTGTTGTCCAATTCAATGAAGCTGTCAGTGCTGTTATTGGTAAAGAAACATCATACATGGAATTTGATGATGGTTACGTTACTAATCACCCACAATTCTTTTTGGACGACTCTTTGAAGAGTGAGAAGTGGGTTGATAATGTCAACTTTATCGGTAAGGGTAGATTTATCAGAGACAGTGATGGTGGATTGAAGGTTCAATACTACGTTTATACATTTGAATAATGAATCTCATAAGCTCTTTATTTTATGTACTTATTATGTACCAGTGTGTGTATCTGTATATGTTCTTCTAGCAAGCGCTATACAAGTTTATACCACCCTCACTTCCCAATCCGGATAACTAACGTCCTCGGTTCGATGTACATTGATCGACGCCAAAATATCTAAATCAAAAATAATCGACCGCAATTCGCATCCAGTCATTTTTGGTTCCCGTTTTCACCATGATTTGTTGGTTGGATGGCCATCAACTGCTTTGCCTGCCCTGCCTTTTCATGCTAACTTGACACCCTTCTTTTGATCAATTAATCAATAATTTTCTAGCACTCTCACTAAATTTAATTCCACTAAATATACTTCTCGATACAAATTCAAGGCTATTAACTTCCTTTGTACCACAGAATCAATTGCCATTTGTCTATTCTTCAGCGTCACGCCTTTCAACTTCAATCTTTCTACAACTAGATCACATTATCACACCAATCTGGAGTGCTATTCATTTGGTTACCCCCATATAGCTATAATTTTCACTCAATTGCATTTATCATAACTAAACTTTCCTACTTTACTATTAAATCCTCAAGCATATACAAAATCGGTTTGAATTTTTAAAAAACATGAACTCAAACTCTGAAGATTTTACAGCAACGCCCGGGAGTTCTGATGCCACTCATTTTGATTTTGCGGGCTCAAATACTGACCATCTTTTGAATTACCAGTCTTCTTTAACCTCTAATTCTAATCAAAACCAGTCACCTAATGCCAACCTTCAACACCAAGAGTCTTACAACTATTCCAGCAATGCGTCAACAAATTTCTCTCCATTTGATAATTTAAACACTAACTCCATCCAAACTGATTTGTTAGACGACAACGAAGTTTTCCAATTTGGCTCAAATTCTTTTGCTAATAACCAAAAACAACTGAAAAGCTCGACAATAATCCCCAACAAAGCATCTAGCGCAGACTCTTCTCATTTCGGCTCAGAGACTAATAATAGTTCCAAGAATAACTCTAGCACTAGATTATCAAGCACAGGAATTCAGCAGCAACCTTCGTCATCCATAAGAGAACCATTTCAATCAGATGATCCAAATTTAAACCTACCAAGGCGTTCAAGGGCTTCCGGTGAGATCTTAGTTCTATTGATTGCGGAGTTCAATAAGAATTCCAATCCAAACACTTCAGTCCGTAAAGCAATCTCATCTAAAACCGGAATGAGTGAAAGATCTGTTAGAATATGGTTTCAAAATAGAAGAGCCAAAGCCAGAAAAATTGAAAAGTTACATCAAAACAATGGTAGCGAAGACTTAAGTAAACATAACCAATCTTCGTTTAATGGCTTAGATTCATACAGTGGAGTTAGTAGTAATATTAACAGCTCTACTACCACTGGCTTCTCATTCAACAAAGGCGAACTTCTGAACAATCTACAAAGTCAAGTTAGAACCCCAATTGAAATCAATGACAAGTATAGCTTAATAGACTGTTTATCTGTTTCAGTGGGTCCATGGCAAAGAATAAAGTCTGGCTACTTTAGTACTGATTTGCTCAACAACTTGCATAATTTGTCACCAAGATTGTTGAACGGTTTAATGTTGACCACTGATTTACTAATAGTTATGTCGAAGAAAGATCACGAATTGAACTATTTCTTTTCTGGTGTCTTTCAGAACGAAAAGGTTTTATTCAGAATATTTTACCCAGTGGCTAATATTTTAAGTTGTTCATTAATCAATTATCAAACTCAAAGACCAATAGTATCAAGATCAGGAACTAGCAATAGCAAGAAAATTAAGAATAAGAATAAGAATGGTACCTCTGAAACTTCTTCCAAATCGGGTGATGAAGATAAGAATTACAAAGCAACTAAGAAAGAAGATGCTGATATTCTCGGAAATGAACAAAATGAAGAAGATATTGAAATTTCCACCAATGAGGATGATGGAGCGGATGATGATGAAGAGGAAGAAGGATCTTCAGGATCAACCACTGCCCAGTTACAAATTCAATTAGCAACATCACCCAAGTTTGCAGTCCATTTCCTCAGAGATCCAGCAACTGGTAAAGAAAACTTGAATCAATGGTCAATCTGTGAAGATTTTAGTGAAGGTCAACAAGTTGTTAATGCTTTTGTTGGGGAGGGGGGTTCGGAAGTCCCTCATATTCTAACCGGTGGCTTGGAATATCTACAGTACTTAAACTCGTCGGTTGTTTCATTTAGCCAATCTATGTCTCACTCTACATTCCCTGGCCCATCAACTGAACACCCAATCTTGGAACCAATAATATCTCCAACTCCAAACACTACCGCAAGCAATAACCAAGTAAGTAGCAATACCATTGTTGAATCTCCTTATGATATTCAAAGCCATCAACAACATCACAGCATTTCATTGAACACACCTTCCTCTATTCAAGATGAAAACTATTCAACTTCATTAGCATTACAAAATAGCAATCACACTAATATTAGTAACCACAACAGCAATATAATACTTCAACAGCAAGAACAGGGTGGTTATAGTAGTCTGAATAATCAACATTTACATGGTTTAAATCCACTTCATCATTCTCATCACCATCATTCTGGATCTACTCCCAACTTTTCAGATGGTGAGCTATTGAAAATCGAATCCCCAATACTAGAATCTTTCCAACATCATTATAACGACACTTCACCAACTACTCCTGATCCAATGCTGCACTCTTCTGCTAGTAATTTAAACAGTGGCAATGCTTCGCTCAACTTCGGAAACTCAACCACTGGTGCGAGCGGTAGAGGCATTGGTATTAGCAGTGGTGATTTATTGTTAACCACAACAAGTGCTTCATCACTGAACAGCAAAACTCACGATAAGTTAGATAGTAGTTTAAAGAATGATATTGACATCGATATTGATATTGATATCGATCTAGAAACTGATGCTCACCATCATCATGGCATTAAGAAAGATGAAGATGGAAGCATTGATGTTGACGATGATGATTTTGGTAGCGAGTTTTATAATATAGATGGTGGTGATGCTAACGATGATAATGAATTAGAGTTTTAACGATTTGAGATGAACATGGATCATTTTTATTGCTATGGATCATATTTCTCAAATGGTATATATTATGTTATCAGGCATTATTTTCTTTAGTCTTGCTATTATTTACACTCGTACTCTATACAAGACTTTTTCAACAGAGTTCAGATATTATTCTCATTGATGATTAGGAAATGAATACACAGTAAATTGATTTTGCTCCGTACCACTTTGATTAGAGCGTTATTTTATCTATTGGTCAACCCGTATCTACATCTTTTAAATAGTACAGTTTATCTTCTAGTCTGCTCAATTTCTCAACGTAGAGATAATTGTTTAAGTCTATCCTTCCAGCCCTATCCCGTTGATAGAGCTAAAACTATAATACAGTGCACCCGCCGTTTCATTTAGTCTAGTTTTCTTTTTAAAAACTTTGAATTCTTTTGATAACTTTCTTTGTGCCTCTTTTCTCGAACTTTTACCATTCCTCAAAGGTTTCGTGAATTTCTCAGCATTGCAAATGATGTCTCATTTTGATGCTGGAATACAAAAAGAATTGGATTGTGTTATTAAATAGATTTAAATTGTTTCAACTTGATGACCATAACTGATTATGATTTTTCCCCTGTATTTTGATCTTTATTTGGAGAGACATAAATTGATTGTCAATAATTTACGCAGCTGTGAAAGCCAAGCTATATCTCTAACCAAAAGCTATCACACGATAGATCGACAACAAGACTGTTTGTTCTCAGTTAACTTGAGGTTTTCAGTATATTTCTTGTTCTTGAGTTAGAGATTGTAACTATTGATGCTTTTATCTACAAATGTAAAGAAAAGTCATGGTTCGAAGCCTTTGAAAGATAAAGACGCCAAGGACGTCAATATTCTAAAAGCATTCATCTTCACAGTTTTATCAACAATAACAGCAACTCAAATAGGACGGAAACCCAAGTTGGTATTGGTGGTGAATTATCCAACATGGAATGAATCCAAATCAGATACATGTAGCTAGCTTTTTTCCCAATTGCACATTATTTGCTTTGGTTGAATAACTACCCTTGAAATCTCTTTTAAGCATACAAACAAGAAACAACGTGTGATACAAAGTGAAAGTACTCAAAATAATCACCAGATAAAATAGAATATGATATTTACAGTAATAAATTGTCCAAATGTCCATACTAACAACGAGCAGGGGCGTAGGGGCGATAATGCTTTATCAAATACTAACATTGATAAAGAATATGATCTTTTAAATTCACGTATGCCAAACAATAAGAGTTTTACTTTGTTTTTAAGTTTAGTAAACTATTTCTGCACTTGTGGTATCTTGATTGAAATTTATTATTTACAAACCGAGTACGTATTTTAGAGGCAAGGATATAAAGTTAACTGATAATAACTCTATTGGCGATTATCGTTCTCCAATTAATCTAGGATGATGAGGTATTGGCAGCTCAAACACTAACAAAACCTTAAATGTTTTCTAGCGCAAGATCATACATCATTCTAAAACAAATTGGGAACCAATTATATCTTCAATAAAAACAGAAAACAAACGGCAATTTAATTTAACTTGTTGAAAAGATAGATCAATTGGACTCAATGAATAATTATACAAAGAAACAGAAAAAAGGGAAACCAACTACAATTAATTTTAACCTTGCAACAAAATTCAAGCATTGTCTGAATTTGAAAATTTTAGAAGTTCATAGTAATGTTATACAACAGATATTGCAATTTGGGAATAACCACCTGCATTAGTTTGGCCAAAAGTTACAAAAAAAGTACTGCCAGTACTTAAATCAAAAGAATTAAACTAGTTCTCAACGACTAATTTAGACTGTACATAGAGTGACAATGTGGTAAAGAATTGACTTATAAGCCATTATTAAGGGATAAAAAGAAAGGTATTATGCTCTACAATTTTGGTTCCAGGAATACATTATGATGAGGTTAGTTGTTCTCCGGTAACCAGTTAAATTAAGTTGCTATTGACATCGAAAGCAAAAACTTGTACGTTTGTTAAGCTGGGGTGAAATTTGGTAGTAGGAGATGTAAATGTACTTGATGTTGAAATTAAAAAACTACAAAGTTTATAACAATCTTGTTTTGATTACAATTGGGGATATCGGTGGAGCGGTATTATAGTAGTCGGGTCATGACAGTAGCGAAGCAGATAAGGTTTACATGACAACCAAAGAAGATACGAGTGGTTGAATTGCTTATAAGAGAAAAAATGAAAGTGCAGGTATTTGCTTAATGCAGTTTCCAGTGTATCTGGTGGAAGGATAGACAGATTATGCACTGTCTATATTATTTTCATTTTTGTAAAAGAATTAACTCACTTAGATGCTAGGGCGCTGGGAAATCCTGAGTGGCACAGCCCTGAGAGGGGATAAAGTAAGTGCCTTGCAAAAAAGGTGTTAAAGCTGGTAAATGGTACAAAAGTTGGAAACTAAAAAAGGCCCATTGAAACGTGACTAAAACGTTACTAAAAAGGTTGATATACTGGTATGTCGATATGTCGAAATATGAATTCTTGTTATTATTGCAACTGATAAAAGATAAGCGCTAGGAACTGAAAAAGTGTTGCGAAGATTTTTCTAAAATAGGCGCTAGGCTGAAGAGTTAGAGAGAATACACTATAATTTGCAAGATCAAGCAAGTATTAGAACTGAAAATAGATACATCTCAACGTTGGGAAATAAAAATCCGCAGTTGAAGATACACCTGTAGTAATAATCAATAACAAATAAAAGGATATAGAGTAAGAACAGAGTAAATATTATCAAAAAAGAAAGTGTAATATAGAATGCTGTTGTTTATCTTGTATAAGATGTGGTTCAAGAAGAAGATGATATTAAGAAGCAGAATTCGAAATTCGAAAACAAAAAAAAAAAAGATGATAAGGAAGGGTAATTCGATGTTAGAGAGTTATCAGATGAAAAAGTTAGCTGTTCTTAGGGATTACTCAATACAAGACGAAATGGTTTTTAAATTCACAAACTGCAATTGATAATAAAATGTTTCCACGATCTTTGTTTAAAAGTTTCAAAACATTTGAAAAAAACGCAAAAAATGAAGTTACTTTTGATTGTTCTCATTTTGTAGGTTGGAAATACTGGTTGAATTATTATGCATTCCTTTCTCAGAATACCTATCAGAAAATTTTCTACAGTCTACTTATTTTTCTTTCACTTTTTAAGCTATGACGTATTTTTTTGATGGTTCTCTTCAATCTAGTACATGCTTAGTGCCTTACCACTTAGAAAGAGCTTAATTCATGCATTGTATTTAATTATTTTACATGATGTATTCTTTTCTTAACGAAAAAAATATCGAGCGAAGAACAAGAAGCTGAATTTGTTCTGCTTTGAACTTGTAGATTATCTAGATAATCGATCAATGCAGTTTACATCCTAATTTGTGAAGCGCGTCAACCTCTCGGTTCCCTGCATATTCATGATATCCGATTTGGAAAAATGATGTCATATCGGAAGGCATGAATAAAATGCTTAAAAGGAGTTTTAAAAGTTTTTTTGCCGATCAGAGTAAGTGCAAACTGAATATGATTGGGGGAAATGAAAGTCTATCGAATCAAGCAGGAAGCTCAAAAAGGATTCAATCATGCCAGCTGCCCTGGTTAAAAGTTTTCATCAATAGACAAAATTACAACTAGAAACTACAATGCATATATATACTAAAAACTCTTTTTTTCTGCTTTCTTTGAAAACTTCTCCTTTGACAATCACTAGTGAAAATTTTTGGCTGCTTATGCCCACGTGGATATCGTCTGTTGTCCGTATTGAGATGACCAAATACCGGAGGGTTCTTTTGCCATGAATTTATCGTCGCGAAACAATTGTACATCCATGGCAATGTGGTTGATCGATGGTAAATTTATCTCAAAGATCTGTTAACCGCATGCCAGCCGCACTCCTGATGCTAAGATTGCAAGAAATAATTGGCTATAAACAAATGCCAAATTACAACTTCTGTTGAAGTCTGACAATAACAATAAATTCTTTTTTATTACTATGCAGGCAGTAAAAAAAAAGACCCTTTAAAAGTGTTTTGGAATATCTGCAAGATCTCATGTACATCAAGACGTTTTCACGACCTTTCCTTCCAAGAGATGCAAAAGAACACAACAGTTGTTGGGCTCAAAAACCGGAAAATATTTTAACCCATTGCTGTAATATAGATCTCGCACTCTTCAAATATAAACTTTTATACACCTGTATAAGAAAACCCCGAAATGCCCTGTATCTGTTATCTGATGGCTGAAATAAGCTAGTGGGCACAAGAATTGACTTTTTGTGATATGGATAACCATACTACACCTGCCGGTCAGAAAGAATTATGGAGTTGAGTTTGTTTCGTCTTTTGTAGGTATTAGGATATTTGCACCTTCCATAGCAGGTTTCCGGCAGTTCCTCAAAACTAGATACCAATAACCATATAGCCAAGCATTACTCCCAATAAGTTGTATCTAATCGATGAGATTGGCTACTTAAACCATGCAACGCTTTCACTTATAGAGAGCCAAGCCAAAAGAAAAAAAAAAGAGAAAAATTATCAGGTTATGAAATAAAAGCTGGACAACATCAGATATTTTGAGTCAAACGCCAAACATGTTAATCGTCATTCTGCATGCGCGCTGCATATTTTCTTTTTTTCGGATTAACCTTAAATAGGCATTTTTAAACTTTTTTTTGACACAAGCTGGTTTTTTTAAATCGGCTCATAAAAAAGATGAAAAACCTATTCTTTTACTATTTTATTGGCGTTACTTGATTGTTTTTTTCTTGAAATATTTTATACACTATTTCAATAGAATAGATATACTATTCATGCCAATTGTTAGAAAAAGCTTGGTTTTTGTTTTATTTACGGTTGTGGCCGCGGGTCTATTCTCTATCCTGTACTTCTTGGTAATAAATAACTTTCAGCAATAGTTCAAATATCTCTGCTATTATTCGGCAAAGTTTTTTCCAACTACAGTTTTAGTGGTCTTCAGCAAAACAATTTGGAAATTATCTATCCTATCAGATCGAGTAAAATTGAAAGTTTTTCAAGTATGGATTTAGAACATGGATATTTAAGAAGCACAACATATCCACATTTTTGTTTATCTTCTTTACTTTTTTTGATTCCCTTAACTATTCATAAGCTATCATTTACCATCAATTTGTTATTAATATGAGAGCCTTTAGTTTGATACTTTCCATACTAGTTACTTTTTACTCAACTGTTGCATTTGCTGAAAAGTTGGATTGGCAAACAACCTTCTTAGACTATGAGTATGCATATGCTCACATTGGTTGTAACCTTGCTATCAGTAAGCACCTAACTTTTGGCGTTCCAGATACTTACTATGTGAAATACTGTACATACCCAGCAAGAGTTGGTTCACTACTATTGTGTGTTGAAGATGTAACTAACAATAACACTCGTGTTTTACAAGAAGCTTTTGAACTATATGCACACAAATGTAACACAGAATCGGGTTTGAACATGACTTTCACCCCTGAATACTTTGAGCAACAATACTTAAATGCCACATCAGATTATCTAAACTATGAAGATGTCGGCAATAGAACTACACCTGTCTTTAAGGCAACTAGACTAATTCCCTCAGTTGCAAAACATTATACCCAAGATTATCATTCATTCTATCACAACTATGACATGAGTACTTATTATGGTGTTATTTTGATTTGTTATTTCTGTGTTGTTATGCTTATTGGTACTGTTTTCAATTTCTTAACCAAATCTGGACTAATCCAAAAATTCAACCATCCATTTATCAACAAATTTAGAAGCTATGTCACAGTTCCTGCATTATTACCAAGCGGTTCATACACCCAACCGGTTGGTTGGAGATTTTTTACTAGTTTGATTCCAAACAGATTAGACAGTGTCATTTGTTTTTTCTATTCAATTCTGCACATTACCTTATACGCTTTACCATACATGATAGATCCTATACCAGCTTCATTCGCAACTCATTTAAGACAAGTTCAAAGATACGTTGCTGTCAGAGCTGGTATTATGTCATTTGCCCAAGTTCCATTAATTGTTTTATTTGCTGGTAGAAACAATTTCCTAAGTTTCTTTACTGGTATTCCTTACTCTAGTTTCATTCACTACCATAAGCTACTAGCTAGATGGATGTTTCTTGATGCTGTCATTCACTCTGTTGGTTACACAATTCTTGAAAAAGGTTGGTATGTTGCAGATCTGAAAGAACTTTACTTTGCTTGTGGTGTTGCAGCTACAGTTTTATCTGCTGCTATTCTAATCTTCTCTATTCATCCAATCAGATCCCGTCTTTATGAAACTTTCTTATACCTCCATATCATTTTGGTTATTTCATTCATTGCCATGTGCTGGTATCATTGTAACAATCTTGGTTGGTGTGAATGGTTAGTTGCTGCTTGTTCAGTTTGGGTTTTTGATAGACTAGTTAGATTGGTGAGGGTTTTCACGTTTGGTTTCCCTACAGCACAACTTGATGTAATCAACGATGATTCCTTTAGAGTTGTTATTCCAAAGCCAAATCACTTCCAGAGTAAACCTGGTCAGTATGCCTTTATTTACTTCTCTGATTCTCTTTTATGGTTTCAAAGTCATCCATTCACATTTATCAACGATGGTGAAAACTTGATTCTTTATATTAAAGCGAAGAGAGGTATTACCAACAGAATATATCAAAAGTTATTGAAGAATGATGGATCCATGACAAGAACCGTTACCATTGAAGGCCCTTATGGTGATTATTCTCCAATTGCTAAATACGACAACGCTTTGTTGATTGCTGGTGGCGCTGGTATTCCTGGTATTATTGATCATGCTGTTACTTTATCCAAGATTGAAAATAAGCAGACTGTTAAATTTGTTTGGATTCATCAAACCTTAGATAAAATTCAGTATCTTGTTCCTGAATTGTTGAAACTAAAAGATACTAAAGTTCAAGTTGATATCTATTTAACCAAAGATACTAAATTGGGCTTATCTTCAGATGATGAATCTAGCAAAAATTCTGAGAAAAAACTCGATATCACATCAGCCGCTTCAACATTGGATTTCATTAACTTCTCCTATGGTAGACCTGATATGAATCAACTAGTTGATAATGAAGTTGAAAATATGCATGGATCCGTTGGTATTGTTACTTGTGGGCCTCCTGTCATGGTTGATACAGTTAGACATGCAGCCTCAAAAGAAGTTGGCAAACATCAAGGCAGATTAGATTACTTTGAGGAATTACAAATTTGGTAAACTTGTTTATTCATTACACTACAATGTATTAGAAACTACCATTAATCACCCTACTTAATAAGGTATATAATCTGAACGGATTATACTTAATCTACCTTGCCATACATTTCTTGACACCATCTTTTACACCCAAATTCAAAGGGTTTCTGTTCATATAATTCTGTATTTAATTTTCTTTATATACGCACCTTATTTAGTTATTCTTTTGCCTTCTAATTTTATCCCGTTTTTTTATACCTAGACTTCTCTTTCAAAAAACTCGGTGCTTTAAGCCTACAGCGAGAGGAGCTGTTTATCGTATAGTAGTGGACATATTGAACGTCTCCTTTCAACTCTTATAAAGAAGAAAATCCAATGCTCTGATGAGTGTGTGTAAAACACATATAGCTCAAGTATATTATTAGAAGTATTGACGTACTAAACTAAGTTAATATAAAACGATTTCTTGAGTTGTTGATCATGATAGATCTTTGTTTTTTACATCTTTTTATAGAGATAGAATAAAGTTGCATCAATATTCTCGATTGGAAATCTACAAAAGTACGCACTACCTACTATGAAAAATTGACTTGGGGATTTTCCCGTATTGCAAGACGCCAACAGGGACGGAGTCTTTTTCTGTCGCGTCGGCGATTAACTTGTTTTGTCTAAACCATTTCGGCGATACGGGAGTAAAGTTTAATTGTGCTTATAAAAGTTGTTCCCTAGCAATGCACAACAGTCAACGATATACAGTCTTTTGTTCGTGGTACACGGCAAATATGTTTAAAAAATCATTACTGATGAAATGATTTAATTAAGTAGATTAAAATTTATATGATGCTTTGAATAACAAGTAAACTCACTTGGCTCCTTTTTTTCAGAATCAGCAAGAAAGGTAGAGCATTTATGGGGTGGGGTAATTTTGCATTTACTATCTATACTTAAGATTCTCGATAACACAAAAATTGGCCGTATAGGAGGTTTACAATTGAAAGTTTGCTATGCAAAAACTGTAACTCAAATTTTGGTGTAAGGCTATTACATATAGACCGTATTCCGATGTTAAGGAACATTTCGTAACAAATGATCAGAGAGCCAACCCATTTGTGGCTGAAGAAATAACTGGTTACATTAGCTGGACTGGTAGGTACCCTATGCTATTTGTATTGAGGCAGCTAATTTTCTCAAATCCAGGTTGTGAAAAGTACCAACACAGTTTACGATTTGCTTTTAATGTAAAATAGGGTTGTGTCCCAATTAATCATTTAATCTGTCAAGGCAAGAAAATGTTTGCACAGCCGTATGCCTGGCTGATGCGGCAGTTGACTTCCCTACGGAGACAAAATGCCGCATGTTTACAATTTTGCGTTTAGGTGGATACTTTGCCAGAGAAAGTTGGTTGGATATTAGAGTTGTTTGAAAGATTGGTGGAGTAATTATTACTGCTACTAGGAGTCTTGTAAGCTGGGCAACTGGTGAGAACTGATCTGAACGGCGAAAAGAAACTAGACTTGAAGAAACAGACGTTCAGTTAAACGTTAAATCATTTTGATGGTTAAAATTTGAAAAGATGCGAAAGGTATTCGAACCGAAGTTTTGGATAATATTAAGTGAAGGAGGATGTTAAAAAGGAATTGAGCAAATAACTCGAAAAAGGATCTTAGATATTATTTTGAAGGTAAAATAGATAAGTGGTGTATAAAGACATGGTGAATAGTGGAAATTACGGGCAGAGAGAAATTGAGCTGATTTGGATAAATAACATCTTGAGAGATTAGATAATTAGTGATGATAAAAGTAGGAGTTTAGGTGTAATTTGAGAAGTTGGCGGTGTTGGAGTTATAAGAGTTAGAAAGTTTCAAAAGTTGATAGTTATCGGAAATAAAACATTTGTAAAAGTTGAAAGATTAATAAAAGTGAATCAAGGAGTTGAAAAGTAGAAATTTGAGGTGAAGCTCGTTAATTGAAATGGAGATTTGTTTAATGGTAATAAAGAAATAGCAACAAAGAACACAGTAACGAAAGTTAGGTTACCTTTCAAAAGCAGAGTTAGATCCAAACAGGTACAATTACGACGGTTAAGGGTGGTTTTTATACATAAGAACCGTACTGGTGACTGTATTGGTAAAGATCATTTCACCCAATCAATTGCTACACCATTGAAATTCTGGTCGTTAGACGAGCAAAAATAAAGCTATTCATTCAGTACTGGCTGCACCTTTCTACATTAAGGTTAGAAATGAGAAAAAAAAGTAAGGGTTCACCTTGAAGAAAAAGGAAATAATAAATACAATATGCTCAAGCCGCACTAACAGAGAATTAAATACCACCCTAATGGCAGGGTATTTTTTTTCGTATTTTTTAGCACTTCAATGAACTCTTTTACAGCTGGTAGCAGCCATATATAAAAAATTCATATTCCACCATTATCTAATTCTTAAAATTAATCAGATATGTTTGTCAAGTTGACAAAAATAATTCTTTTATTTATAGACACCACTACAATTACCAAAATAGAAGCAGCTACATACGATTTATTCGCTAGACATGATCTACATGAACAGGAAGGTCGTGTAGACAACAAACATTTTCATGATGTTCACGTGCGTTTGAGAATCTCAGCTGTTTTTGTTCCTTTAGTTGCATCTGCTTTTTGGTGCGTTTTTCCCAATTATTATCAAGATAATCATTCATTAGAATGCCACCTCGCTGTTTCTTTGCTGCCAAATTCTTTGGTTCAGGTGTTATTGTTTCTATTGCATTCATCCATTTAGCTGCTCATGCTATTGAATCTTTAGGCCAAGAATACTTAGGTGGTGTGTTTGTTGAATATCCAATGGCTATAGTTATTTGTTTAATTAGTTTTATGTTATGTTTTTCGTTGAGTTGATCGTTTACAGATACTTTGAAGCTCGTTTCTTAGATGATTTTGAAAAACGCCAGGTTCATTCGCACTTTAGTAACTTAACTAAGACAACAGAAGATGATGACATTAGCTTCAATTCTAAAGTTGAAAATGTTGCTTTTGACGAAGAAAGCATGCCATCATTTGAACAATCATCAATAATCTCTAACCACTTTATGGGTCAATTTATTGATGTTCTAATTCTTGATTTTGGTGTCATTTTCCACTCTATTTTTGTCTGTTTAACCCTTGCCGTTACCGGTGATGACTTCAATATTTTATACGTTGTTATTTTCTTCCACCAACTATTCGAAGGTTTAGATTTAGTTGCTCGTATTTCCTCCATCTCATTGCCAACAACAACTATGAAGGAAAGATTAACCACATACTCTTTTGCTTTCATTTTTTCAGTTACAATACCGATTGCAAATTGCCATTGGTTTAGGTGTTAAAAACACGTATCCTCCAATCTCACGTACCTCTAAATACTAGCGATATCGACACTATCAGTGCAGGTATTTTGATTTATACTGGCTCAGTTGAATTAATAGCCAACGAATTTTTGTTCGGTGATGAATTCAAAGGAAAACGTAAGTTCACCACAACGTTGATGGCTTATGCTCTCATGAGTATTGGTGTTGGCTTAATGTCATTATCAGGAAAATGGGCCTGATTTATTCTATACAGAATCACTCAGTTGTATATATTCCTCATATTTTTTTTCTCCTTTTATTTATTGAGTCAATAATTTTTGCTTACTAGTCACCACCAATAGTCACTCTAATAAAACATAACTTTTCTATGATTAAAAATTTAAAAAATCACCGAGTTAAACCGTTGAAACAGTAAATATAACTGGTTTCTGAACTGAATGAAAATATTTAGGGTCTTAAGCAGAATATCATACAGCGTTTCTAGATTGCATAGATTGAAGATCGATAGTGCGAGCTTTATCATCCTTTATTTTTGTGACACTATAATTGTCGCGGTGATGCTCCCAGTTCTTTTAACCTTGCTAACCTTGTCCTTACCCTCTTTTCATTTCTTTTCTTTGTACTATTGTTAGCTTTTTAAACATCTAAAGAGAATTTATTTGGTTGCTAGGTTTTTTTTTTACTCAAACTAAACCATGTAAAAATTCTATTTTTTGATAGAACAAAATAAAGAAAAGTATAATTTGCTAAGCTGCTGGATTTTGATAATTGTTAAAGAATACACCTAAGTAAACAGTTCCATCACTATTATTATCATCACTGTTGCTGTTAGCATGCTTACTGCTACTCTTAAAACTCCAGTGAAAATACAGTTCCATTTAGAGTTGAAGCTCGAATTACGGATTAACTTTCTGATTCTTGTAATCTGATTACTAGCAAGAGCTGGCAACTTAGTATTCCAATTTTTCTCTAAATGCAGTGGCAAATCTTTGACATCCAAGCCTTTTCATTTTTTGTGTTTGGCCAACTTACAACTGAATCAAACAACCCTATTGATAAATTCACCAAATAACCACAATACCAAATTTTCAACATCTCCATCAATACGATCCCAAAATCGTCATCATAGGATGCAACGGACTAAATTAATTCTTTCAATTTCTTTCTCTTCAAACCACCCCTACCTACGGTTTTAAATGGTGGAGGGGTTTGCTTAAAACATTAGCGGTTGGCGCAGGAGCATTGATAGCAGGTATCGTCATCATCACCGATTGTCTGTTGTTTTGATGGATTGTTTTCGATACTGGTGGCAACAGTTTCATATTTTCAAAAATTGCCATGTTGATATTTCCTGATCTAACAGAGTTGTAATCGCTCGCTGCAATATTGGTTGTAACAGTGGTGGCGTCGTTCGTTGCTTCTGTTGCTGCACTATTAGTACATAAGGCAGTACTTGGTGAAGTGGAACCAGGCCTTGGTGCCTGAAATGGTACTGGGGATGCTTGTGATAGGATTGGATTGACTTAAAGGCATTGCAAAATCTCTGAAAAGTTTGATGGTCTTGCTGTTTTGTTGGTTCTGAGATGCTAGTAGTAGGCGGGGAATTAGATCTGCTTTATTGTTGATGCACTTATGGAGAACCGCTAAACTGTTGCAATTGAACTTGGCTAGGGATTGGAGACACTGAACTAGCGATTGGATTTTGCAAAATAACATAGGTAGATCTTTGCATGACACTTTGTTGAGATTCCATACATGATCTTTTACTAGGAAGGTTTTGTTGTTGCTGTTGCTGTTGTTGTGGAGGCGAAAGTGAAGTTATAAGGCCTTCTGTGCGTTCAATTGAGCACTCTGTCGTTCCAATCTGTTGAATTAATGGAGGCAGACCTTCTTGACCTTTTTCTGGACCTAGGTTAAAACTTAGGTTTATATTTGGACTTGTTTTGCCATGGCCATAGGCTGCTGTTCCATCTGTTCTTGTTGTTGTTGTTGAGACGTTGACTGTTGCTGCTGTATTTGAGGAGATGTACCTGAAACTGTTGATTGTGCTTGTGCCTGAATATAACCTTGACCAGATTTAGCAGCTTAATTTTGGACTTGACCTGTCAACATATTTGACTTTCTCTGATACCCAATTAAAATAGATTTGATTTTCTCAGCTTTCCTCATGCTCCTTACTTTAGTTTGTATGGAACCCTGCCTTTTCGTCTTTACATTTTTAACATTCAATTGTTTTAGTAACTGTCGAGCTTTTTGTGGGAGATCTGTAGAAAATCTAAGCTTGAACGTCCCAAATCCGATTGCAGGAAGATAGTTGAAGAAAAGCCGATCACAGGTTTTTTTGTGAATCTGCTGTCTAGTTGTTAAGAACTGTTTCTCAAGAATCAGGGCAGATAGTAATGCGTAACTAGATTTGTCATAAAGCCGAGCAAATAAAATACATGCGATGTAATTTTGGTTTATATTCTAAGTTTGTGGAAAGACTTATTAATGTGTTTGTAAAGTTAGCTCAACGAATCCAGGAATCAGTAAAACAGATTTGCACAGTCGGTTAATTTTCCATTTGTGAGTAAAAATTGCGTTCTTATATGTTGATTTTTGGGTGGGAGATGTGCGTGTCTCAGCCAATTTCTATATAAGAGAGTACTACTGTTAAGAGGTTTGAGGCAGATAGCGTTTTAAGAATTCAGTTTTAATGAGAGTTAGGCTTTAGAAAAAAAAATAGGATCAGTTGTTGAAAAATGGGAATAAAGAAAAGTAAACGATTGTAAAAGAAAGCGGATTATTGTTTTTACGAAGTTGAATATGTAAGAGAGAAGAAGAAGAAAAATAGAGTGTTGATTATTTTAATTGTGAAAGTGTGAATAGATATTTGAGTGAGCAAATTAAAGAAGAAGATTTGAAGCTGAGCAATTAGGTTGAAGAAAGCAGTTAAAATAAGGGGTTTCTTTGGTAGTATATAGTTTTAAAGGCTTTTGGAGAAAAGGCTGATTAGAGAAGAGAATTTAAGTTGAAGATGGAATCATTTGGGGTAAATTCAGTGATAGATTATTGGGGAACTTTCGTTGAAAAGCCTAAAAGATTGATAAAATTTTATAGATATATTGGTTAGAGTTTGGTGATAGAGATTGCAAAGTACAATATTTAGGAATTGTATTCGTGGACGTGCTAGCTTTGTTTATGTGTAACAAATATTCTTGAAATTGTAAAGGGTGTTGATTTGAAGAAATGTAAAGTAGAAATAAAATATTTGTAAAGTGGAAGTGGGAGGGGGGCATTATTGAGTAGTTAAATGAAGAGAAAAAATTAATGCGGAGTTGAGTAGAATGAAGTTAAATATTAAATACTATCGAGTTGGGACTTATTGAATGATAAACGGTGGTGTTCGAAGTGGATTTAAGTTTTTTGTATTTTGTTATGAAGATTATTACGGAAGTAAGGATAAAGATCAAGGGTGTTAATATAATAAATCAGAGAAAATGGGGTGCATAAATGGGGTAAGAAAGGAAAAAGAGATTAGACAAGGAGCAAGAATAGTTTAAATAGGTAAGAATAAGATAGGAAAAGGTTAATAGGATGTGAGCAATAGGATAAGGGGAAATAGTTTTGATAGAGAAGATGGAAAAAATGGGTGAGATGTTAACTGCG